>CAWUFW010030033.1:0-17952 GCA_963921515.1 Calotriton arnoldi
AGGCATTGCCTTTGAAGCTTCCCACCCAGTAGGCTATCTTGTCCTGGAGGAGGTGTGAAACGCCACCGCCCATAGCAGGTATTGTTTCTGTACCCTCTGAGAGTGCTGGCTCTCACCCCAGGAGGTCAGAAACATGTTTGGTGGTGGCAGGCTGGTGAAAATGGCCAGAGACCCCACTAGTATTTGGTTAGGTTTGAGACCTCTCAAAGGGTCTCCTGTGTGAATTGTTTAATAAATTCAACACTGGCATCAGTGAGGATTTATTAAGACAAGAGGTTTGGTACCAAATATCTTAGAAATCAGTGAAGCCATCATGGAGCTAAGAAGCTAGTGTTGACAAGTATCCAGCCCATGTACTCTTTATGGCTTCCCAGTTCCCTTACAACATCACAGAATGGACTGACATTGTAGGGGCATATCTGCTCATGCTGATATGCCCACACATAGGATATAGTGCACCCTGCCTTAGGGCTAAAGGCCTGCAGTAGGGGAGACTTACCTATATCTTATGTAGTGTATGGGTGGCTAGGAACACAGGGCTGTATGCCTTGTCGAATCTTCAGATTTTCCTGCACCAAGACATGCAGCCTGCAGTGGCAGAGTGCATAGCCTTGGTGAGGGGGCCCTGGGGTGACACAGTCAGTGCTGAAGCCCCAGAGGATCCTCTTCAGTGCACATGCCATAGGTACCAGGGTTACCATTTACTAGGTACTTACAGGGGTAGCAGACGTTGTGCCAATTGTGGTACAGTGTTTTGGGAAAGAGATTTGACACTGGGGTCCTTGTTAGCAGGGACCCACTGCATTTACAGTTTTAAATCACATCAGGCATCAGGCAAAAATAGGGGGCTAACCATACAAAAAGAGGCACTTTTCTACAGCAGCCAAAATGTGCTGAAAACGACATGGCTGCCTTTTATGTTTGGTAAACAAAGCCATTAGCCAATAACAAACTGCCTTGTCATGTGCATGTACAGTAGTAAACCGCAAACCTACTCTACCCCATTCCACTGTATGCCACTATACTCTATGTCACTCCACTCTATGTCACTCCAGTATGCGCCACTCCACCCTACACTACTCACTCCATTCTACCCCATTCCACTGGATGCCACTCCACTCCACTCCACACCACTACACTGTACGCGATTACATTCTATGTTACTCCCTTTTATGACACTCCAGTGTTCGCCACTGCACTGTTTGCCCCTTCACTCTTCACTACTCCACTGTGCGCTATTCCACTATATGTAACTGCACTCTGTGATATTACACTCTACACTATTCCACTCTATACCACTCCACTGTAAGCCACTTTATTGGACACCACTGCAGTGTACCACTGCACTGTATGCTATTATTCTGCCACTGTACTTTACGCCATACCACTGTAAGCAACTCCACTATAAGCCCCTCCACTGTATACTATTACCACTTTACATCAGTCCATTCTACCACACTACACTCTACGTCACTCCAGTATATGCAATACGCTCAACCATACTACACTCTATGCAATTTCACTGTAGACACTCCACTCTATGCCTCTCTACTCTACACTATTCCACTATATGCCGCTCCACTCTATGTCACTACACTGAACGCCAGTAACATTCAACATTATTTCACTCTACACCACTCCACTGTATGCTACTCCACTGCATGCAACTCTACTGTACACCACTCCACACTATTACACTCTATGTTATTCCACTGTATGCCACTGCACTCTACAACACTCCACTCAACGCCACTCCACAGTATGCTATTACGCTATACACCACTACCGTCTACCCCACTACACACTACTCAGTTCCACTCTACAACATTCCACTGCACAACACTCCACTCTATTCCACTACACTGTACTCCACTACACTGTACTCCACTCCGAGCTATGCCACACCATTCTATACTATTCCACTGTATGCCACTACACTGTACCTCACTCCACTCTATGCCACTGTTAGACCTAGCATCTTTTGGCATGTTTCCCCTGTCTTTTTGCTTTCTGACCTCCTGCTTTTGATGGTATGCTGGAGTTCATTTTTGCTGGTTTAGTGTCTCTGCGCATTTTTTCACTGCTATTCAGTGCTAAAGTGCAAGAGCTCCTACTGTAAATTGCGTTATGATTGGTATATTTGATTTACTAGTAAGTCACTAGTACAGTGCATTGTGTGTGCCCAGGGCCTGTAAATCAAATGCTACTAGTGTGTCTGCAGCATTGGTTGCCCCACCCACACAGGTAGCCTTTCAAAGGTGCCTTAGACCTGCTACTGCAGTGTCTGCACGCAGTTTTTACTGACATGTCGACCCGGCAAGTGCACCCACTTGCCAGGTCCTAAACTTCCCTTGCCCTACATGAAAGTCATCCCTAAGGTAGGCCCAAGGTAGCCCCAGGGACAGCATGCAGTGTATGGGAAAGGTAGGACATGTAGTAGTGTGTTTTACATGTCTTGATAGTGAGATACTGTGCATTTCGTTTTCACTATTGAAAGGCTGTCTTTTCCATAGGTGATTATTGGAGCTACCTTGTAACATTTTCCAAGTGTAACTTTCAATTGGCAAAAGATAGAGAAATGGAGTTTAGGTTCCCTGAGCTCAGAATTTAATAACACACATTTTAGTAAAGGTGGGTTTTAAATTGTGTGTTTGAAAATGTCCCTTTTAGAAAGTGGAAAACACAAAGATGATGGACAGGATGCAGAGCAAATCAAACATTCAACCCCAGTCAAGAGATCTGGATTAAATCCACTGTTCTTTTGCTCACCATGCCACCCCAGTTGAAACCCAGCCCTATGCAAATCAGTCTTGACCCTGTGCCTCATGGGAACAGTCCAGCCCGAACTGCCAAGCCAGGTCCTCCCTGGACCGGAAACAAGCATCCTGCGAGCGGTTTCGGGGCATCACCCCTCATCAGCCAGGCTAGCTTGAATCCAGTGGCACAGTGAGCCCGGGACCCACGTCTGGGCATACCCGGCGCACTTAGGGCGAGAAAGGAAAAAACACACAGATGATGGATGGAAGGCAGAGCAAATCAAACATTCACCCCCAGTCAAGAGATCTGGGTTAAATCCATTGTTCTTTTGCTCACCATGCCACCCCAGTTTAGACCCAGCCATATGCAAATCAGTCTTGAACATGTGCCTTGTGGAAACAGTCCAGCCCGAACTGCCAAGCCAGGTCCTCCCTGGACCGGAAACAAGCATCCTGGGACCGGTTTCAGGGCATCACCGCTCATCAGCCAGGCTAGCTTGAATCCAGTGGCACAGTGAGCCCGGACCCACGTCTGGCAATACCCGATGCACTTAGGGCGAGAAAGCAAAAGACACACAGATGATGGACAGAATGCAGAACAAATCAAACATTCACCCCCAGTCAAGAGATCTGCTTTAAATCCATCGTTTGTTTGCTCACTATGCCACCCCAGTTTAGACCCAGCCATATGCAAGTCAGTCTTGACCCAGTGCCTCATGGGAACAGTCCTGCCTGAACTGCCAAGCCAGGGTATGCCCAGACGTGGGTCCCGTGCTCTCTATGCCACTGGAGTCAAGCTATACTGGCTGATGAGGGGTGAAACCCCCAAACCAGTCCTAGGATGCTTGTTTCCAGTCCGGGTAGGACCTGGCCTGGCAGTTCGGGCTGGACTGTTCCCATTGGGCGCAGGGTCAAGACTGATTTGCATATGGCTGGGTTCAAACTGGAACGGCATGGGGAGCAAAAAAACGACGGATTTAGGTCCAGATCTATGTACTGGGGTGAATGAATGACATTGTTCTGCGTTCTGTCCATCAATTGTTCTTTTTGCACTTTTAGAAAGTGGGCATTTTCTTGTTTAACTATCCTGTGCACCTTTGCCTGTTTGTGTATTTACCATCTGGTTTTGGAGTGACAGGAGCTGGGGATGTGCATTCACTCTAGACAGCCAAAAGGTAATTTGAGGTAGGTGTGTCCTGCCTTCCTGGGTGACTCATAGCCAGGCTGAATAGACCTTTCTGCATTTACAGTGGGGAAAGAGTTTTCACTAGCACCTGAATAGTCTGTGCTGTTCTGCACTATGCTGTCTCCACCTCCTGTAGTGAAACTGGACTAGAGAGGACAGAACTGGTTTCTACTGAGCAAGAGGGATTTGCTGCCTAAAACTTTAAAGAGAAAAATAGTATAAATAATGGGGCCCTGACCCCAGAACTTTAGAACAATTTTGGTCTAAGGACCCTGCCAAGAAGAAGAGATGCCAGGAGGAGTACTGCCCCTTTGCTGTTTGTTGCTTTATTGAGATGGCCAGCAGTTGCTGCATTTGTCTTGAGCAGTGAAAGGACTGGGTTGAACTTTCTTGAATCCAGCTGTTAAAGTTTCTCCAAGGGCTTGAAGTAGAACGTGCCTCCTGTTGGAAGTCTCAGTCACACCAAAGACTTCACCATCCTCTGGGTACCCGCATCTGGAACTGTGTTTCAGCTGCAACAGAGGAAAAAGCAACCCGATGTGACAAATGACTCCGCTGCCGGCTCCGTGGCCTGTTGGCACCACAGAGAGCACTGCCCTTTCTGCACCGCATCCCTGGTCTCAACGACGATGCCAACGCCACTGAGCTACTGCTTGCACTGTGACCTGAGGGCATCGCCCTTCGTACCGCCTCGCTTCACATCGCTGCCATGGTATCCCCGACGATGCCACTGCACGCCAACATCAACGCTGCTGCCTGCACTGTGGCCTGGGGGCACCGCTTGTGAACTACTCGATGCATAGCCCCGTCCTACACCGCAGCTTTGGCCCACAGACACCGGTGCCATCGACTCCGGATCATATAACGACAACAGCACTTCAGAAACAACGACGTTGCTGCTTGCACCGTGAACTGCCAGCACCACAACGAGCACTGCTCCACTTGGCACTGCAGCCCTGGTCTCAACGATGCCACTGGACGCTTTCACCGAGCTGCTGCCTGCACCATGTCCTGAGGGCACTGCAAGCCACACTACTCCACTTCACACTGCAGCCCTGACATCTGCCGGCGTACCTGACTTCAACCTCATGGAGTTCGAACTGCAACGGTTGTGACTTCAAGGGCCCGACGACTCCTGCACCGACCTCTGAAGCTGACGCCTGCTGACACCCTGCATTCCCAAGGTACTGTTTATGGGTCTTCCTGACATCGTAGTTGGCCCGCGACTCCACGGTCGGCTTGAACTGTTGGATTTGTTTGTTAACAATGCCATGATAGCCCCGGATGGAGCTATTGACTTCAAGGAACTGTATTTTAAGTCTATTTTTGCGATATTTGTAGTTTGATTACAGTGTGTTGGATTTTTATAATTTTGGTCTTGTTTTACACAGATAAATATTGGCTATTTTCTAAAACTGATGTGGTGTCCTTTTGTAGTGTTTTCACTGTATTACTGGGTGTTGTGTGCAAATGATTTACACATTGCCTCTGAGATAAGCCTGACTGCTTGTGCCAAACTGCCAAGGGGGTGAGCAGGGGTTATTTTAGACATGTACTACCCCTTACCCTGACTAGAAAGAAGGGTCCCTACTTGGAAAGGGTACAAACCTGCCAGCCAGAGACCCCCATTTCTAAAAGCCACTCTATGCTATTCCACTCGACACCTCTCTACTCTGCATCGCTCCACTCTACCCCACTCCACTGTACGCTATTCCACTGAATGCCACTCCAGTATATGCCACTACACTCTATGCCACTCTACTCTATGCTATTCCAATGAATGCCACTACACTGTACCTCATTCCACTCTATGCCAGAACAGTCTACACTGTACAGTACTCTACTATACACCACTCCACTCTATGCCATCCACTGTATGCCACTCCCCCCCACTCCAGAGTTTATTATTTGGTACTACGAGTGCATTACAGAAGGGCTGAACCTCTTTTTTAGGTGTTGCTACATGGACAATAATACGAGGTCGGAACAACAAGCCCTTGTAACATGGTGAGCAATTGGAGTCAGGCCATAGACACAGGGACAGTTTGCCTAAGGAGTTCCCTAAAAGGAGGGATCAAGTCATCTGGCCCGAATCCAGTGCAGGTCATATTGATCAAATGTGATAGTTTGGAGTATTCATGTCGATATTGGGTGTAGTGAATATTCTGGGCAGATAAGCTGACCTCAATAGTCTCTCTAATCCGACAAAATAGAAAAGGGACTTAGGAAAGAAAGAATGTTTCCAGATAACTCTTTTTGATGAGAAAAGGACTGATAGGTGCTTGATAGCATTTAACATCCACATCACCATTGGATGTTAAATGAAAATATTGGGGAGGAGAGATTTTTTGTCATTCGGAAGAAGGTATGTTGTTAACAATAGTGTCCACTGAAATGTGTCAAAGGATCAGTAAGGCAGAATCTACAGTGTACAGGGGGTCTGTACATGGGATCTAATTAATTCATGGACACCTGTTGACACAATGAGCAGACATGCTGTTTCATGAAGACTAACCATTTTGTCTCAGTTGCTCTCCCTTATGTTAGTGTGTTTTTATTTTTATGCATATGTGTCTAATCACAAATGTGTTATTTGATAAAAAAAATGTAATCTGAAATTATTGGATGTAAAAGGATAAAAGCCTTATATATTTTTTCACTTCTGTGGTATTTGGACGTTTTGCGCTTTCCTGTATGTGGGGTGTGTGCATTGGCAAGTTTGAGTGTTTTATATGATTTTCATACCAAGGGGACCTTTTAGGTTCTTTAGTTAGTGGAACCCTGCCACCTTGGTTTGCGGGTCTCTCTCTTTTGTTTTATATTATAATGCCACTACACTTTAACACACTCCACTGTATGCAACTGCACTGAACATCACCCAATGTGCTCAACTGAATGCTGCTCAACTGAATGACGCTCCAGTCTGCACCACTCCATTGTATGCTACTAGACTGTATGCCAGTACACTCTACACCATTTCACTGTATGCAACTCCACTGACGACATTCCACTCTATGCTTTTCTACTCTATGCCACTCCACTCTAAGATACTCTATTTCACTGTAACCCATTCCGCGCCACTCCACTCTATGCCAGTCTATTCTACCCCACTCCAGTCTACACCACTGCCACTATACTATACACTAAGCCTTGGTGGAATTCGCAGAGTTCTGCTATGCGGAAGTCCGCGAAGTGCAAAAAAACCTCTCCCGCGCTATGCGGAGCTCTGCAAGCGGCGGAGTGCGTTGGATAAATGCTGTCCGCGGTAATTTTCAGTGCCAGGTGCTTGTCTGCACTGTGCAATCATCGCAAACAGCACCATGCACAACGCAAGCGGGCGCTGCTTCCTTTCTGCCACTCGAGTAGATTTTTACTCGAGCGGCAGCTTTCGCGACGCGAACAGAGAGTTTCTCAACGTGAGCCGTCGCGAGCATACGCAACCACTCGCAATGAAAAATCTGACTGCCTGCGTTGACAAATCTCGCCGGGAGATTGATTTTCCATGCTCGCGCTCGCCAACTTGATGTTGGCGATCTCGAACGAGGAAAAATCTCGCCTGGAGGTGGATTTTCCTTACTCGCGCTCGCCAACTTGACTTTGACGAACGTGAGCGAGGGAAAAAACTATTATTCGAAACTCGGCGAGCTCCGTGTAACGCGGAGTGCGGAAATCTCTGCAAACTCTGCGAGCGGAGCGGAGTTCACCGCCCAGACTTACTATATACCACCCCACTCAACAACAATCCACTGTATTCTATTACACTGTACATCACTCCATTCTATGCCACTCCTCTGTACACCACTCCACTCTACCCCAACCCACTCTTCCCTACTACACTCTACCCTATTCCACTGTACAACACTCCATTCTATGCCACTCTACTGTATGCTATTCCACTATATTCCACTCCACTCTATGTCACTACACTGTATGCCAGTACACTCTACGCTATTCCACTGCATGTCACTCCACTCTACAACCCTCCACTCTCAGCTCCTCCTCAGTATGCTAATACTCTCTACGCCACTACAGTCTACCCCACTACACTCTACCCCACTCCAATCTACAACACTCCACTTTATAGTATTCCACTCTACAACACTACACTCTACGCCACTACACTGTAAGACACTCCACTCTATGCCACTCCAGTCTGCATTATTCCACTGTACGTCACTATACTGTACCTCAATTCACTCTACACCACTCTACTGTATGCTACTCCACTGTATGCCACTCCACTCTACGCTATTCCACTCTACGCTACTCCACTTTATGCACTCCACTCTACGCTGCTCCAGTGTAGACAGTTCCACTGTATGCCACTCCAGTGTACGCCATTATACTCTACGCCACTCCACCCTTCGCTATTCCACTGTATGCAACTACACTATATCTGACTCCAGTCTATGACAATCCTCTCTAGAACACTCCAATGTACACCACTCCACTCTATGCCACTTCACTGTATGTCACTCCACTCCACGCTATTCCACTGTACGCCACTCCATTTCAACACACTCAAATGTACACCACTGCACTGTACACCACTACACTGTACGCTATTCCATCTTATGCTGCTCAACTCTATGACACTCTAACTACATCGCTGCACTCTACTCCACTACACTGTATGCCAATCCACTCTACACTATTTCACTATACCCAACTACACTATAAAGCACTACACACTATGCTTCCACTGTTAGAATCCTACTAAAAGAAACACAACTCTGTCAGCACATATGGTGGAAGAAAATGTATTTACGTGTAACATGGGGACAGACCGCTAGCAGCCGAGTGTCCAACAAGGGGAAGTCTCGCACAAGCTTTTGTTCTTGCAAACAACAAAGAAAGGGTGTTATGATTTATGGAAAACATGTCCAATAAAAGTACAAGATTAAGACATTTTCTCAGAAATAAAGCACAGGGGAGTCTCCTGCTCATCAGTAGCTTTGGCAGGTTACACAATTACAGAGCACCAGGCCAATCAGAAGAGGCCAACACTGTGTGATACCTGCATGGTGTGAGGTGGTGGGGCTGCTGCTACCCATGTGTCTTTTGCTTGTGACAGTTGGGACTTCCCAAGTTAATGCAATTTACTAGTAATGGTAAATGTGATCAAAATGATTTGCAATATTTGCCCAATCAGGAATACATAAGCTTTGCCACTTCTAAATATGTTGTGGCCAAGTGCCTGTTGCCAAGCTAGCATCATGTACTGTTTGAATGTGGTTCTTGAGCAAGCCTTGCGTTGAAATAGCAGCTTACTTTCAACAACTGAAGATTGTTTTATCTAAGTCTTTTCTGCTCATGTTCTACAGGCCTTCGGTAGTCATTTAGTATCATAAAGCAGGAAACCCTGCTATGCTAGAGAATAATTATAAATACAGCTTCCACACACTCTATACCACTCCACTTTATGCCACACGACTGTGCACACTATAATATAAAGCATTCCATTGTATGCCACTCCACTGTATGTCACTGCACCAAAGGCCACTCTACTCTACCCCACTCCACTCCACTCTACACCACTCCACTCTATGCCACACCACTCTTCGCCACTCCATTCCATGCCACTCTACTCTACCCCAATCTACTCACTGCCACTCCACTCTATGCCACTCCACTCTATGCCACTCCACTCTATGTTACTCCAGTCTAAGCCACTGCACTCTATGCTAGACAACTCTATGCTACTCCACTCTAGGCTATTCCACTGTATGCAACTCCAATCTTGCCACTACACTCTACTCTCTTCCACTCTATGCCACTCCACTGTATGCCACTCCACTGTACACCACTCCACTATATGCTATTCCACTTTATGCCACTACACTCTACAACACTCCACTCTATGCTATTGTACTGTATGCCACTGCACTCTACCTCACTCCACTGTATGCTTCTCCACTCTACGCCACTGTACTCTACGCTACTCCACTCAACAACACTACACTCAATGCCACTCCACTCTTCACTACTCCACTGTAAGATACTCTGCTGTATGCCACTCTACACCACCTGACTCTACAACACTACACTCTATGCTATTCCACTCTATGCCACTACACAATACACCACTACACTCCACTTCATGCCACCCCACCATACGCTATTCCACTGTATGCAATACACTCTACACCACTCAACTCTACCCTATTCGACTCTATGTCACTCCACTCTACCCCACTCCACTGTACGCTACTACACTGTACTCTATTTCACTGTACGCTACTCCAGTATACCCCACTGTATTCTATGCCACTCCACCGCATGCCACTCTACTCTACGCCACTCTACTGTATGCTATTCCAATCTGCGGCACTCCATTATATGCCACTCCACTGTACACCCCTCCATTCAATGCTACTAAACTGTATGCTATTTTAGTGTATGCAACTATAGTGTGCGCTATTCCACTGTATGCTACTCCACTCTATGTCACACCTCTCTATGCCGCTCCACTGTGTGCTATTCCACTGTACCCTACTCCACTCTACCCCACTCAACTCTACGCCACTCCAGTCTATGCCACTCCACTCTACGCCACTCCCTCGTATGCCACTCCACTTTATGCTATTCCAGTGTACCCACTCCACTCTGCGCCAGTCTACTGTACTCTATTCCACTGTACGCTATTACACTCTACGTCACTACAGTCATCGACACTCCACTCTACCCCACTCCACTTTATGCTATTCCACCCTATGCCATTCCACTCTACGCCGCTCCAGTCTACGCCACTCCACTCTATACTATTGCACTGAATGCCACTCCACTCTACGCTCCTCTACTGTAAGGTACTCCTTTCTATGCCCCTTCACTCTAACCAACTCCATTTCATGCCACTCCACTATGCTCCTCTCAGCAACACTATTCTCTACTCAACAAGAGTCTCAGCCCCTCCGCTGTACCACATTATAATCCATTGTATAGCACTACACTGTACAGCAATTTACTCCTCTCAATGCAATTGTACAGCATTCTACTCTATAGCACTTTACAATACTCTACTCCACTCTATGACACTCTGCGCAACTCTCTCTACACCGCTCCCCACCCAATTAAAATGCTCTATCTATCAGACACTACTCCACTGTACTCCACTACTGCCCTGTACAGCAGTCCACTGTATACTACTCTATGCCACTTAACTGTACGAAAGTCTAACCCATTCCACTGTACTCTACTCCACGCCACTCCAATCTACACCACTTTAATCCACTCTTCTTTACTCTACTCTACAACACTTCCTGCACTCTACAACACAGCAGTCCAGTCCACTGTACCACACACCATACCAATCTACAACACCTAACTCCACTGTACACTACACCACTCCACTTGCTTCCACACCACTGTACTCTAGAACACACTACTCCACTCTATGCTATGCCATTTATTCAGGACTACACTACACTCTACTCCAAGGCACAACACTTTACCCCACTCTATGGCACTGCACAGCACTCCACTCTACACTGTCCAACTGTACCACACAGTACTCTACTCTATGCATTTCCACTTGTCACGACTTGTAGTGTTCTTACTGGTTCTGGCGTGTTGGAGAGATTCTCTACTTCGGTTCTTGAGGATTCTGGTCTGTCTGAGGAAAGAGCGACCCCTTCTGGTAGCCACTGTGCTGCCGACAAGGAGAATGCCAAAGCAGACCATGCCTTCCAAAAGGAGTCCCAAGAGGAAAAAAAAACCCCTGTAGGGAAAAACCTCTGATGGAAGTGGGACTCCAGGAATGAAAAGGAAGGAAAGAATCTACCAGTAAGGAAGAAATAGAAGGCAAGGAATCCAAACCGGAATAGAAGACTATAATCAGGAGCAAGGTACACCAGCAGGAATCACAGATACACCAGGCAGGAGCACAGGATACCAACAGGAGCGAGGACACACCAGCAGGAGCAAGGAAATGAAGGATTCAGCCTTTAAATACCCATAAATAGAAAGTGACCAAACAGGAAGTAAGTAACCACCATCTTGGATCAGGAAAAGGATAGTGGATGGAATAGAAAGGTCGCCATCTTGAATTGGTAGAACAGATACTGCCCAAAGCCTTCTGGGAAGAAAAACTATGGAATCATGGGAAGGCAAAGATGGCCCCAAGAAGAAATGAAGAAAGAAATATATATCCAGTGAAAGGAAGGTAAGAATATAGTGCCCCAGCAGGAATCACAGATACACCAGGCAGGAGCACAGGATACCAACAGGAGCGAGGACACACCAGCAGGAGCAAGGAAATGAAGGATTCAGCCTTTAAATACCCATAAATAGAAAGTGACCAAACAGGAAGTAAGTAACCACCATCTTGGATCAGGAAAAGGATAGTGGATGGAATAGAAAGGTCGCCATCTTGAATTGGTAGAACAGATACTGCCCAAAGCCTTCTGGGAAGAAGACTATGGAATCATGGGAAGGCAAAGATGGCCCCAAGAAGAAATGAAGAAAGAAATATATATCCAGTGAAAGGAAGGTAAGAATATAGTGCCCCAACATGTGAAAATAGGAAGTTGCAGTTTCAAAACCAGAGCTGCGGCATTCCTGTCATGCAAATTGTCAGATAACAGGCCGCCGAGTAGGTATGCGGCGTGACCGACACAGAAAGAGAGCAGGCAAAGCGGGATGCACCCGCAACACCAAAACGGCAACAGCGGGCTGCCGCGCATCACCGTGATGCGCACGAAGAAAAGAGGGAGGTGCCGCGGGCTGTATCACGGCCCACGAGGAATAAGTGGGCCGCACCGCATGCCGAATCACAGTCCGCGGTGCAACACCACTTTACAAGACTCTACTACACTCTGTGCCACTATACAACATTGTACTCCACTCTATACCCCTACACTCCAGTGTACAACACTCTACTCTACGACAGTTTCCAACACTCTACGACACACCGCTCTACTGTACTATGCATGGCGCCACTCCAATTTCTAACAATTTACTCAGCTCTACACTATGCATGTCGACTCTAGTATACTCCACGCCACTGTACTATACAACTGCCACTACACTAATCAACAATTTACTCCACTGTATGCTACGCCACTCCACTCTACTCTACTCTTCATTACTCCACTCTACTCCACTCCACTGTACACCACTCCACTCTATTTCACTATAAGCTACTCAACTGTACCACATTCTACTATATTCCACTCCACTCTATGACACTATACTCTATGACTGTATACTTTATTTCACTCTCCACCACTCTACTGTACCTCACTCCACTTAAGGACACTCCGCTCAACGACAGTAAATGCTACGATTTCAAAATGTTTTTCTTAAAAATAAAAATATATATTGAAAGTCAATCAAAATCCAAAATTTAAACCTTTGTTATAGTTAGGAAAACTTTTTGTATTCTTTCTATACAAGCTGAACTTAAAATATACAAACATTAGAAATTCTTAAGCTATAGTTATACCTTCAATTTATAATGTATGCACCACCTTTAAATTAATATAACTTTATTAATTTTTTATCTGCAAGCAAAAGTTAAAGTAAATAAAAATGTAATTTTCTAAACTTATACCTGTAATTTATAATTGCCACAACACCTTCAAATTATTGTAACTCATGCACCTACATACACAGGGGCCGATTCCGATCTCGGTCGGAGGCGCACCCAATACTATTCGGCCGGGAAAAAAGCCATGCGAAAGCCTGTTTCCCGACCGATCCGTACAGCACACCGAACGAGCAAGTACGATGCGCACAACAGCAAAAATTTCGGCCGAGCCGTACTCACCCAAACCAGGTCCTGTTCTCCGACCGAGGCGAATCCGGAAACGCCCGAATCGAGTCGCACGGAAGGAAAAATGCAGCCCCGTCCGGCCGGACAAGTACGATGCGCTTCCGTACGCGCCGAACCCGTCGCTACGCACGGCACGTCAAAGCATCCGGGAGAGGCGCACATAAGCTCCGATTCGCGCCACAACACAATCCACGGCTACGAGGCGAACCACGGCACCCGGCGAGGACGACGCGAAGCGGCGAGGACGAAGCGAGCGGCGAGGACGACGCGAAGCAACGAGAAGGACGAACGACACGAACCAACCATGAATCCCTTCGTCCCGATCATACCAATATTCTACATCTACTACCGGAACAGGCACGGACGCGTACGGCGCAGAAGGTAAGCCAGACACCAACCACAAAACACATACAACACGTACACGACACATCACACACATACACGGGGAATCTGAATATACTTACACCAGCAACAGCAGCACCATAGGGGCGGGATGCCCATCACCAATGCCACATATGCACACAGGGGCCTGAATGCGCACCACCACCCCAACCCAGGGGGCTGGATGCCTACCACTACTACCACCCTTAGCCAGGGGGCAGGATGCCCACCACTACTACCACCCTCACCCAGGGGGGCAGGATGCCTACCACTACTACCACCCTTAGCCAGGGGGCAGGATGCCTACCACTACTACCACCCTTAGCCAGGGGGCTGGATGCCCACCACTACTACCACCCTTAGCCAGGGGGCAGGATGCCCCACCACTGCTACCACCCTCACCCAGGGGGGCAGGATGCCTACCACTACTACCACCCTTAGCCAGGGGGCAGGATGCCTACCACTACTACCACCCTTAGCCAGGGGGGCAGGATGCCTACCACTACTACCACCCTTAGCCAGGGGGCAGGATGCCCACCACTACTACCACCCTCACCCAGGGGGGCAGGATGCCTACCACTACTACCACCCTTAGCCAGGGGGCAGGATGCCCACCACTGCTACCACCCTCACCCACGGGGGGCAGGATGCCCACCACTACTACCACCCTCACCCAGGGGGGCTAGATGCCTACCACTACTACCACCCTTAGCCAGGGGGCAGGATGCCCACCACTGCTACCACCCTCACCCACGGGGGCAGGATGCCTACCACTACTACCACCCTCACCCAGGGGGGCAGGATGCCTACCACTACTACCACCCTCACCCAGGGGGCAGGATGCCTACCACTACTACCACCCTTAGCCAGGGGGCTGGATGCCCACCACTACTACCACCCTCACCCACGGGGGCAGGATGCCTACCACTACTACCACCCTCACCCAGGGGGGCAGGATGCCTACCACTACTACCACCCTCACCCAGGGGGCAGGATGCCTACCACTACTACCACCCTTAGCCAGGGGGGCTGGATGCCCACCACTACTACCACCCTTAGCCAGGGGGCAGGATGCCCACCACTACTACCACCCTCACCCAGGGGGGCAGGATGCCTACCACTACTACCACCCTCACCCAGGGGGCAGGATGCCTACCACTACTACCACCCTTAGCCAGGGGGCTGGATGCCCACCACTACTACCACCCTTAGCCAGGGGGCAGGATGCCCACCACTACTACCACCCTCACCCAGGGGGCAGGATGCCTACCACTACTACCACCCTCACCCAGGGGGCAGGATGCCCACCACTACTACCACCCTCACCCAGGGGGGCAGGATGCCTACCACTACTACCACCCTCAGCCAGGGGGCAGGATGCCTACCACTACTACCACCCTTAGCCAGGGGGCTGGATGCCCACCACTACTACCACCCTTAGCCAGGGGGCTGGATGCCCACCACTACTACCACCCTTAGCCAGGGGGCAGGATGCCCACCACTACTACCACCCTCACCCAGGGGGCAGGATGCCTACCACTACTACCACCCTCACCCAGGGGGGCAGGATGCCTACCACTACTACCACCCTTAGCCAGGGGGGCTGGATGCCCACCACTACTACCACCCTTAGCCAGGGGGCAGGATGCCCACCACTACTACCACCCTCACCCAGGGGGGCAGGATGCCTACCACTACTACCACCCTCACCCAGGGGGCAGGATGCCTACCACTACTACCACCCTTAGCCAGGGGGGCTGGATGCCCACCACTACTGCCACCCTTAGCCAGGGGGCAGGATGCCCACCACTACTACCACCCTCACCCAGGGGGCAGGATGCCTACCACTACTACCACCCTTAGCCAGGGGGCAGGATGCCCACCACTACTACCACCCTCACCCAGGGGGGCAGGATGCCTACCACTACTACCACCCTCACCCAGGGGGCAGGATGCCTACCACTACTACCACCCTTAGCCAGGGGGCTGGATGCCCACCACTACTACCACCCTTAGCCAGGGGGCAGGATGCCCACCACTACTACCACCCTCACCCAGGGGGGCAGGATGCCTACCACTACTACCACCCTCACCCAGGGGGCAGGATGCCCACCACTACTACCACCCTCACCCAGGGGGCAGGATGCCTACCACTACTACCACCCTTAGCCAGGGGGCAGGATGCCCACCACTACTACCACCCTCACCCACGGGGGCAGGATGCCCACCACTACTACCACCCCCACTCATAGGATGGACAATGCATGACACAACAAGCACACCACAACCTAGGGAATGCAAGATTAAGACATCCCCCACCACCATGACAAGCGTGTGTAGGCTGTGTCAAATGCCTACAACACCGAACATGACTTTGAACATACAATGTGACCCCCTAGCACATGTGCCACACATATATGTGTGTGGCACCCACAATGCAAGCAGCCCATGACCATTGTGGCAATGGGGCCTAAACCCCCATCATCACAGTGACCAAAAGGCAAGTGTGGGGTCCATAGCTGAAGCACATTTTGACCATTGTGGCAATGGGGTCTACACCCTCATCATCACAGTGACCAAAAGGTAATTGTTGACAAAGAAAGAGCTGCAACTGCCAAACTGCATGGATCATTCCTGGTCACAGCACCAAAAACTCATCTGTGGCAAAGTAGTGTATGTGTCCCATTGCAACATAAATTGGGGAGCCAAATACTGCAGTGCAAATGAAACATTCCTTTGGCCATGTGCAGACAAACAACACCCATGGGGGCTGAGACCGTCAACAGTCATCAATGACACAATGACAGAAGTGACCATCAGAATGCAGAACCACATATTTGCACCAATGGGCACACAAATGCAGATATCCTGTGGAGACAGCAGATGTGAGGTGAACAGATACCATACCATGGCAGCAATGGGACACACAAACCATGATCACTGTGCTGACCGATGACCTAGGAGTCCCAGGGACAGCAGGGGAAACACACCAAACAACATACAGCCAATGGCACACCCAAGATATGCCAATGCAGTGGTGCAGATGCACAAACACAAACAGGCAGACCAACACTGTCATCATACACAGCAGGTGAGGGGTGGGGGTGCCAGTGTCCCCAGGCAACCACACAACACATGAGGAGAGCTGAATACCAATCATACAGATGTGCATACACTGCCACACTAAGGTAACTCATGGATCCAAATCCCCTATGTGGGCAAGCAGGCATTGTCAGGTGAGAGGGAGCACAAAACACACATGTCACACAGGCACGTAGGAACAACAACTGACACAGCAAGACACAGACACACCACAGCACCACCCCCAGGGCCCCCACAATGTGGTGACCCTGGGCTGAATAAAAATACCACTGTGATGACAAAGCTAAATGTCGTTCACACTGTGAACCACAGTCAGGTGTCCTGAGCAACAAACTACCATCACACCTACACAAGCACAAATCAATCAGCATGGCCAGTAAGCCAAGGCCAACATGGAGGCAGGGGCCTAGCCGGGCTACAACTCTCATCTGCACACACTCAACACCACACCCCTCGACCTCTGACAATGTGCAGCAGTGAAGTACACATGCACTGGTGACATTGCACATGCACCCATGACTATTCCAGGGTGGTGGGTGGGAACCAAGGTGTAGAAACACATCACACATGGACACTCAACAAGACTCCTGAATGTCTGACACACTGCACACTACGCTGTACATGGACATGACGGCAATACCACACCGACCAATGGGATCCCAGCCACAGTCACACACCAATGAAGAAGCCAAGGTCACCCACAAAGAACACACATAGACAACAACCAACATTGCAGCCCGGACCCTGAGGAGTGC
>CAWUFW010030034.1:0-17951 GCA_963921515.1 Calotriton arnoldi
TGTGTGCTTCGTTCAGTTACATGCTGGGGCAAGATAACTCTAGAACGATGCAAGAGAGGTGCAGAAAGAGGCAACAGAAGTGCAGAACGATGCAAGAGGTGCAGAAAAAGGTAGAGAGGTGCAGAATCAGGGAAAGGGGTGCAGAAAGAAGCAAGAGGGGTGAATAAAGAAGCAAGAGAGGTCCCAAAGGAAAAAAGCAGTGCATAAAGAGGCAAGAGAGCAGTGAACAAAGAGGCAAGAGAGCGGTGCAGAAAGAGGCAAGAGAGCGGTGCAGAAAGAGGCAAGAGAGCGGTACAGAAAGAGGCAAGAGAGCGGTGCAAAAAGAGGCAAGAGAGCGTTGCAGAAAGAGGCAAGAGAGCGGTGCAGAAAGAAGCAAGACAGGTGCAGAAAGAAGCAACAGAGGTGTAGAAGGAAGCAACAGAGGTGCAGAAAGAGGCAAGAGAGGTGCAGAAAGAAAACTGCAGAAAGAGGCAAGTGGTTGCAACAAGAAGAAAGAGGTGCTGAAAGAAGAACGAGGTGCTGAAGAACGAGGTGCTGAAAGAAGAACGAGGTGCTGAAAGAAGAACAAGGTGCTGAAAGAAGAACGAGGTGCAGAAAGAAGAAAGAGAGGTGCAGAAAGAAGAAAGAAATACAGAAAGAAGCAAGAGAAGTGCAGAAAGAGGCAAGAGAACTGCAGAAAGAGGCAGGAGGGTGCAAAAAAGAAATAGGTGCTGAAAGAAGAAAGAGGTGCTGAAAGAAGAAAGAGTTGCTGAAAGAAGAAAGAGGTGCTGGAAAGAAGAAAGAGGTGCATAAAGAAGAAAGAGATGCAGAAAGAACCAACAGAGGTGCAGAAAAAGGCAAGAGGGGTGCACAAAGACAAGAGACATGCAGAAAGAGGGAAGACAGGTGCAGAAAGAGGCAAGAGGGGTGCAGAAAGAAGCAAGAAATACAGAAAGAAGCAACAGAAGTGCAGAAGGAGGCAAGAGAAGTACGGAAAGAAGCAAGAGAAGTACAGAAAGAGGCAGGAGGGTGCAGAAAGAGGCAGGAGGGTGCAGAAAGAAGAAAGAGGTGCAGAAAGAAGAAAGAGGTGCAGAAAGAGGCAAGAGGGGTACACAAAGACAAGAGCAGTGCAGAAAGAGGGAAGACGGGTGCAGAAAGAGGCAAGAGGGGTGCAGAAAGAAGCAAGAGAGGTGCAGAAAGAAGAAATAAATACAGAAAGAAGCAAGAGAAGTACAGGAAGAGGCAAGAAAACTGCAGACAGAGGCAGGAGGGGTGCAGAAAGAAGAGAGATGCAGAAAGAACCAACAGAGGTGCAGAAAAAGGCAAGAGGGTGCACAAAGACAAGAGACGGTGTAGAAAGAGGCAAGAAGGGTGCAGAAAGAGGCAAGAGGGGTTCAGAAAGAGGCAAGAAGAGGGTGCAGAAAGAGGCAAGAGGGGTGCAGAAAGAAGCAAGAGAGGTGCAGAAAGAAGAAAGAGGTGCAGAAAGAAGAAAGAAATACAGAAAGAAGCAACAGAAGTGCAGAAGGAGGCAAGAGAAGTGCAGAAAGAGGCAAGAGAAGTGCAGAAAGAGGCAGGAGGGTGGAGAAAGAAGAAAGAGGGGCTGAAAGAAGAAAGATGCAGAAAGAATAAAGAGGTTCATAAAGAGGCAAGAGAGGTACAGAAAGAGAAGAGGGGTGCAGAAAGACGGAAGAGGGGTGCAGAAAGAGGCCAGAGGGGTGCAGAAAAAATAAGAGGTACAGAAAGAAGACAGAGGTGCTGAAAGAAGAAAGAGGTGCAGAAAGAAAAAGAGATGCAGAAAGAACCAACAGAGGTGCAGAAAAAGGCAAGAGGGGTGCACAAAGACAAGAGACGTGCAGAAAGAGGGAAGACGGGTGCAGAAAGAAGCAAGAGAGATGCAGAAAGAAGCAAGAGAGATGCAGAAAGAGGCAAGAGAGATGAGAAGCAAGAGATATGCAGAAAGAAGAAAGAGAGATGCAGAAAGAAGCAACAGAAGTGCAGAAGGAGGCAAGAGAAGTGCAGAAAGAGGCAAGAGAAGTGCAGAAAGAGGCAGGAGGGAGCAGAAAGAGGCAGGAGGGTGCAGAAAGAAGAAAGAGGGGCTGAAAGAAGAAAGATGCAAAAAGAATAAAGAGGTGCATAAAGAGGCAAGAGAGGTACAGAAAGAGAAGAGGGTGCAAAAGACGGAAGAGGGTGCAGAAAGAGGCAAGAGGGGTGCAGAAAAATAAAGAGGTACAGAAAGAAGACAGAGGTGCTGAAAGAAGAAAGAGGTGTAGAAAGAAAAAGAGATGCAGAAAGAACCAACAGAGGTGCAGAAAAAGGCAAGAGGGGTGCACAAAGGCAAGAGACGTGCAGAAAGAGGGAAGACGGGTTCAGAAAGAAGCAAGAGAGATGCAGAAAGAAGCAAGAGAGATGCAGAAAGAGGCAAGAGAGATGCTGAAAGAAGCAAGAGTGTGCTGAAAGAAGAAAGGTGCAGAAAGAAGAAAGAGGTGCAGAAAGAAGCAAGAGAGGTGCAGAAAGAAGAAAGAAATACAGAAAGAAGCAAGAGAAGTGCAGAAAGAAGCAAGAGAGTTGCAGAAAGAAGCAAGAGAGATGCAGAAAGAAGCAAGACAGGTGCAGAAAGAGGCAAGAGAGGTGCAGAAAGAGGCAAGAGAGGTGCAGAAAGAAGCAAGAGAACTGCAGAAAGAAGCAACAGATGTGCAGAAAGAAGCAAAAGAGGCGCAGAAAGAAGCAACAGAGGTGCAGAAAGAAGCAACAGAGGTGCAGAAAGAAGAACAGAGGTGCTGAAAGAAGAACGAGGTGCTGAAAGAAGAAAGAGGTGCTGAAAGAAGAAAGAGAGGTGCAGAAAGAAGAAAGAAATACAGAAAGAAGCTACAGAAGTGCAGAAGGAGGCAAGAGAAGGCCAGAAAGAAGCAAGAGAAGTGCAGAAAGAGGCAAGAGAACTGCAGAAAGAGGCAGGAGGGTGCCAAAAAAAGAAATAGGTGCTGAAAGAAGAAAGAGGTGCTGAAAGAAGAAAGAGGTGCTGAAAGAAGAAAGAGGTGCAGAAAGAAAAAAGAGATGCAGAAAGAACCAACAGAGGTGCAGAAAAAGGCAAGAGGGGTGCACAAAGACCCGAGACGTGCAGAAAGAGGGAAGACGGGTGCAGAAAGAGGCAAGAGGGGTGCATAAAGAAGCAAGAAATACAGAAAGAAGCAACAGAAGTACAGAAGGAGGCAAGAGAAGTGCAGAAAGAGGCAGGAGGGTGAAGAAACAGGCAGGAGGGTGCAGAAAGAAGAAAGAGGTGCAGAAAGAAGAAAGAGGGTGCAGAAAGAGGCAAGAGGGATACACAAAGACAAGAGCAGTGCAGAAAGAGGCAAGAGGGGTGCAGAAAGAGGCAAGAGGGGTGCAGAAAGAAGCAAGAGAGGTGCAGAAAAGAAGAAATAAATACAGAAAAAAGCAAGAGAAGTGCAGAAGGAGGCAAGAGAACTGCAGACAGAGGCAGGAGGGGTGCAGAAAGAAGAAAGATGCAGAAAGAACCAACAGAGGTGCAGAAAAAGGCAAGAGGGGTGCACAAAGACAAGAGACATGTAGAAAGAGGCAAGAGGGTGCAGAAAGAGGCAAGAGGGGTTCAGAAAGAGGCAAGAAGAGGGTGCAGAAAGAGGCAAGAGGGGTGCAGAAAGAAGCAAGAGAGGTGCAGAAAGAAGAAAGAGAGTGCAGAAAGAAGAAAGAAATACAGAAAGAAGCAACAGAAGTGCAGAAGGAGGCAAGAGAAGTGCAGAAAGAGGCGAAGAGAAGTGCAGAAAGAGGCAGGAGGGTGCAGAAAGAGGCAGGAGGGTGCAGAAAGAAGAAAGAGGTGCTGAAAGAAGAAAGATGCAGAAAGAATAAAGAGGTGCAGAAAGAGGCAAGAGGAGGTACAGAAAGAGAAGAGGGGTGCAGAAAGACGGAAGAGGGTGCAGAAAGAGGCAAGAGGGCTGCAGAAAAATAAAGAGGTACAGAAAGAAGACAGAGGTGCAGAAAAAACCAACAGGGGTGCAGAAAAAGGCAAGAGGGGTACACAAAGAGAAGAGACGTGCAGAAAGAGGGAAGACAGGTGCAGAAAGAAGCAAGAGAGATGCAGAAAGAAGCAAGAGAGATGCAGAAAGAGGCAAGAGAGATGCAGAAAGAGGCAAGAGTGTGCTGAAAGAAGAAAGGTGCAGAAAGAAGAAAGAGGTGCAGAAAGAAGCAAGAGAGTTGCAGAAAGAAGCAAGAGAGATGCAGAAAGAAGCAAGACAGGTGCAGAAAGAGGCAAGAGAGGTGCAGAAAGAAGCAAGAGAGATGCAGAAAGAGGCAAGAGAACTGCAGAAGGAGGCAAGAAGAGCAGAAAGAAGCAAGAGAAGTGCAGAAAGAGGCAAGAAAACTGCAGACAGAGGCAGGAGTGGTGCAGAAAGAAGAAAGATGCAGAAAGAACCAACAGAGGTACAGAAAAAGGCAAGAGGGGTGCACAAAGACAAGAGACATGCAGAAAGAGGCAAGAGGGGTGCAGAAAGAGGCAAGAGGGGTGCAGAAAGAGGCAAGAGGGGTGCACAAAGAAGCAAGAGAGGTGCAGAAAGAAGAAAGAAATACAGAAAGAAGCAACAGAAGTACAGAAGGAGGCAAGAGAAGTGCAGAAAGAGGCAAGAGAAGTGCAGAAAGAGGCAGGAGGGTGCAGAAAGAGGCAGGAGCTTCTCTTAGCCCCACCCTTTTCAATGCTTATGTTTCACCACTGGCAAAAATTGGCTCTAAATGGGGCTTTGATATTTGCTCATATGCGGATGATACGCAACTAACAATAGCCATTGGCAATGACCATATGAGCACAAGGACTAAGCTTAATGACTGCCTTACTGAAATGGCAGCCTGGATGTCCGATCACTGTCTCAAGCTCAATGCAGACAAAATCTGAGATCCTGCTCTTCGGTGGAGCCCACCACATTTGGGACGCTTCATGGTGGCCCCATTCTTTAGGACAAGCTCCAGAGCCTAAGAGGTGTGCCAAGAATTTGGGTGTCCTTATGGATGACAAACTATCCATGCAGGATCACGTACGGACCCTCTAGCGGGAAAAGTTTTGCTTTGCTAAAACTTCTAAAAAGGCTCTTTCCTTGGATCCTTTGGATGACAGGAGGACAGTTACTCAGGCTCTGCTTGTTAGCAGATTGACTACGGTAATGCCCTGTTTGTGGGCATGCCGGACTACCTGTTCAAACGTCTCCAGGTGGTACAAAACTGGTCTGCAATAAGGGCAGACTAAGCTCAGCTACTGAATGAATGAAGCAACTTCATTGGCTGCCGGTGCGCCAAAGAGCACAATTTAAGCTCTTGGGGCATACCTTTAAGGCACTACACTGCATTGGCCCTAAAATTCTCCAAGATAAAAATCCGATTCTACATCCCTTCTAGATGCTTACGGTCACAGCATCTTGCGCTTGTAGAATCAAAAAGGATCAAAAAGGTTAAGACCGGGGACGCACCTTTTCGCACCTCGCTGGCCTTACATTGGAATGTGCTGCCAGTCGAGCTTCGACTTATCAATGATTATAATACCTTCAGGAAAAAAAAACTAAAAACACATTTATTCCCTACTAAGTAGACTTTTACTTCCTCCTGCCCTTCTTTTCAGTATCAGACCCCACCTCCTTAGCGCCGTGATATCCCGTTGGGATGAATGTAGCGCTATATAAATAAATAAATAAATAAAAAAGGAGGGCGCAGAAAGAGGCAGGAAGGTGCAGAAAGAAGAAAGAGGTGCTGAAAGAAGAAAGATGCAGAAAGAAGAAAGAGGTGCAGAAAGAGGCAAGAGAGGTACAGAAAGAGAAGAGGGGTGCAGAAAGCCAGAAGAGGGGTGCAGAAAGAGGCAAGAGGGGTGCAGAAAAAGTGAAGATGTACAGAAAGAAGACAGAGGTGCAGAAAGAACCAACAGGGGTGCAGAAAAAGGCAAGAGGGGTGCACAAAGACAAGAGACGTGCTGAAAGAGGGAAGATGGGTGCAGAAAGAAGCAAGAGAGTTGCAGAAAGAAGCAAGAGAGTTGCAGAAAGATGCAAGAGAGGTGCAGAAAGAGGCAAGAGAAGTGCAGAAAGAGGCAAGAGAGGTGCAGAAAGAAGCAAGAGAGTTGCAGAAAGAAGAAAGAGGTGGTAGAAGAAAGAGGTGCAGAAAGAAGCAAGAGAGTGCGAAAGAAGAAAGAGGTGCTGAAAGAAGAAAGAGGTGCTGAAAGAAGCAAAGAGGTGCAGAGAAGACAGAAAGAGGTGCAGAGAAGACAGAAAGAGGTGCAGAAAGAAGCAAAGAGGTGCTGAAAGAAGAATGAGAGGTGCTGAAAGAAGAACGAGGTGCTGAAAGAAGCAAGAGAGGTGCAGAAAGAAGCAAGAGAGGTGCAGAAAGAAGAAAGAGGTGCAGAAAGAAGCAAGAGAGGTGCAGAAAGAAGCAAGAGAAGTGCAGAAAGAAGCTACAGAAGTGCAGAAAGAGGCAAGAGAAGTGCCAGAAAGAAGCAAGAGAAGTGCAGAAAGAGACAAGAGAACTTTAGAAAGAGCTAAGAGGGTGCCAAAAAGAAATAGGTGCTGAAAGAAGAAAGAGGTGCTAGAAAAAGAAAGAGGTGCAGAAAGAAGCAAAGAGATGCAGAAAGAACCAACAGAGGTGCAGAAAGAGGCAAGAGAGGTGCACAAAGAGCAAGAGACGTGCAGAAAGAGGGAAGACAGGTGCAGAAAGAGGCAAGAGGGGTGCAGAAAGAAGCAAGAGAAGTACAGAAAGAAGCAACAGAAGTGTAGAAGGAGGCAAGAGAAGTGCAGAAAGAAGCAAGAGAAGTACAGAAAGAGGCAGGAGGGTGCAGAAAGAGGCAAGAGGGTGCAGAAAGAAGCAAAGAGGTGCAGAAAGAAGCAAAGAGGTGCAGAAAGAAGCAAAGAGGTGCAGAAAGAGGCAAGAGGGGTACAGAAAGAAGCAAGAGCAGTGCAGAAAGAGGGAAGACGGGTGCAGAAAGAGGCAAGAGGGGTGCAGAAAGTAGCAAGAGAGGTGCAGAAAGAAGAAAGAAGTACAGAAAGAAGCAAGAGAAGTGCAGAAAGAGGCAAGAGAGTGCAGAAAGAGGCAAGAGAGGTGCAGAAAGAGGCAAGAGACACTGCAGACAGAGGCAGGAGAGGTGCAGAAAGAAGAAAGAGGTGCAGAAAGAGACCAACAGAGGTGCAGAAAGAGGCAAGAGGGGTGCAGAAAGACAAGAGACATGCAGAAAGAGCCAAGAGGGGTGCAGAAAGAAGCAAGAGAGGTGCAGAAAGAGGCAAGAGAGGTGCAGAAAGAAGCAAAGAGAATGCAGAAAGAAGCAACAGAGGTGCAGAAGGAGGCAAGAGAAGTGCAGAAAGAGGCAAGAGAGATGCAGAAAGAGGCAAGAGGGTGCAGAAAGTGGCAGGAGAGGTGCAGAAAGAAGAAAGAGAGTACAGAAAGAGGCAAGAGAGGTGCAGAAAGAGCAGAAGAGGGGTGCAGAAAGAGGCAAGAGGGGTGCAGAAAAAGATAAAGAGGTACAGAAAGAAGACAGAGGTACAGAAAGAAGACAGAAGTGCAGAAAGAAGCAACAGGAGTGCAGAAAAAGGTAAGAGGGGTGCAGAAAGAAGCAAGAGACGTGCAGAAAGAGGCAAGAGAGGTGCAGAAAGAAGCAAGAGAGATGCAGAAAGAGGCAAGAGAAGTGCAGAAAGAGGCAAGAGAAGTGCAGAAAGAGGCAAGAGAAGTGCAGAAAGAGGCAAGAGAGGTACAGAAAGAGGCAAGAGAGGTGCAGAAAGAAGCAAAGAGGTGCAGAAAGAGACAAGAGAGGTGCAGAAAGAAGCAAAGAGTGCAGAAAGAAGAAAGAGGTGCAGAAATGAGAAAGAGGTGCAGAAAGAGGCAAGAGAACTGCAGAAAGAGGCAAGAGAGGTGCAGAAAGAGGCAAGAGAAGTGCAGAACGAGGTAAGAGGTGCAGAAAGAGGCAAGAGAGGTGCAGAATCAGGGACAAGAGGTGCAGAAAGAGGCAAGAGGGGTGCAATAAAGAAGCAAGAGAGGTCCCAAAGGAAGAAAGCAGTGCAGAAAGAGGCAAGAGAGCAGTGAAGAAAGAGGCAAGAGAGCGGTGCAGAAAGAGGCAAGAGAGCGTGCAGAAAGAGGCAAAGAGCGGTGCAAAAAGAGGCAAGAGAGCGGTGCAAAAAGAGGCAAGAGAGCGGTGCAGAAAGATGTGAGAAGTTGGCCTGGCATATGCTGTCCACTATTTGTAGTGGGCACCTTGCACCAGTCCAAACAACCCCTTATTGGAGATAGGTTAAAGACAACCTTTATTGAAAGCTATCCTAGTGGTAGCTATGGAGAGCAGCCTTCAGGCTAAGTCTTGAAGGAATGTAAAGCAGCTTGTTTTACCAGTCTATAATCTCTTGAGTGACCAAATGAAAGAGGACCACACCAGGTATATATTCAAAATATATGTATTTATTACTAAACACACCCCTCTAGTCTCTTTATGAGGCTAGAGTTCGAAGTACATAAATTATAAGTTAGTTATCTACAGTAATAGCACAAATACACGTTTGAGCCCCAGGGGCGTACCAAACCATATACCAATAAAGTGGTATAAGAACCACGACTGAGCTAGACACAAGGCCTAGAGCCTGTAGAAGTGCTTGGACCACAAGGAACCACCCAAGGTAGTGACACAGGGGACCCACGGGGGACGCGTGCAGTGTATGAACACAGCCGCGAATCGCCGTTAACTTCTATGGGGAAAGTCGCGATTAGAATTTAAAAGAAAAGGGACACTTAGAGGAGGACTTGGAGCAAACCCTTTGAGAACTAGGCTGTTCTAGTGTCAATACCCACGGGAGCACCGGAGTACTCGAGTTACCTCACCCAGGGAAGCCGGGTGCATAGGTGTCTTTCGGGGTCGGGTTTCGTCGTCGCTTTCAATGGCGATCTGCTGCAAAGTGCTGCTGGCGGCCAAGTCGAAAGTGTTCGGGTGGATCCAAAGGTGGATCGAAGATCTGAAGAACCTGAAAGCAGAGGGGACAGAGTCTGGGTCACTAGCCAGTGACCAGGAAGGCGATGAGCAGATGCCCACCGATGTCGAGTGCTTCAGGTAGGTTGACGGTCGTCTTGACTCTTCAGCCACGAGGTCCAGGAGGTGTCGACGATGACCAGGAGCTGGATTCGAGCTGTCCCATGATGTCTGTCGATTGCAGGCATGTCAGCGACCGGATTGGACCCAACAAGCCTTAGCAACGGCAAGTCTTGTGGAAATGGAAGAAGGACAATGTTGCAGACCAGCAAGGTCTGGGGGACTCACCCAGCAAGGGTAAGTCAGGGCACGCCTGGAGCAACCAGGGAGCCCAAGCAGAAAAAGATTGGCCTTCGGGAGGGCCTACTAGCCAACAGACTAGCAACCGCAAAGGAGCCTCGAGTCGATGCACGTGGAGCTGGCTCACAGGACACTCGTGGAGTGGAGGCCAGTGATCTTCAGTGCAGTTGGTGCTGGAGGCTGGGGCTACTCGGAGCCCAAAGCACGACTTCGTGGAGACCCAGAAGAGGATGCACTTGCAAATGCAATCGGTGTCCAGGGGTCACGGTTCCACGTTACCCACGACAGCTACGGGCCTCAGCTTTGCTGGGGACTCAGGACAGCCTCGGAGAAGTCTGGAAATCCACCTCTGGTGATGCAAAGACTTCGGCGTCCGACGGGAGCTTCAGCGATGCAGACCGGACAATTGCTTCTTTGGTGCCTGCCAAGCAGGGGAGTCACTCCTTGACCCCAAGGGATATTCTTCAGTCCTCTAATCTTGAAGTAGAGCATCGAAGGTCCAGGATTCTGTATCAGAGTTTCGTCCAGGTAAATCTAAAGTCCTAAGGACTGGGGTCCCATACTTATACTAAGGTAGGGGGTTGGACATACTCTGTGGCCCCACCTATGGGAGGGTCAGGGCAGAGGGTGGTTACACCCCTTTCCCTTTGTCCAGTTTCATGCCAGAGCAGGGGCTGGAAGCCCCTGAGCCAGTTTGAACTGGGGTATGCACAGGGACACCAAGTGTGCCCCCAGTGCAGGACTTCAAAGCACCAGATAGTGCTCCCGCCCAGCCCCAATACACACTATCCTGTCTGGGGAGGTGGTTACACCTCCCTGGGACAGGAAACCTATTGTCCAGGCCTCCCCTGCCGGAGTTTCGGTCAGCAGCAGGAGGCCAGACTCGTGTCTGTGGCAGCGGCATCCATTTTGTGATGCCAGGGCTCTGGAAAGTCAGTACCGGGTATACCGGTGTGTACATGTCTTTCCCTCTAGAAGGGTGGAATGCTACCCCCGCCGCCAGAACTGGCGGGTGGGTAGTATTCCAAGATGTTTGACACCAAACACGACATGTTTCCGTGCAGCCATCCCAAAGTTAGCATTTAACGCGAGGTTATAATGCGCTTAAGAGTATATGGTCGGGCTGCACTACAAACAGCATCAGAGAAGGGTCTCCGAACGCTGCAGAGGGCCCTGCTCATGCAGGGGCACCCTCTCACATAGGAACCACGCACTCTGCCTTCAGGATTGATAAGGCCTGCCATAGGAGTGACTTATAGGTTTATATGTGTGTATGTATGTAGTGATATAGGTAGCCTATATCACAGTAAGGGGTGCATGCACCACCTTACCCAGGCTGCAGTAGCAGACCTGTGGTGTCAGTTTGGATGGCCTTCCAGGGGTGGCACAATACATGCTGCAGCCCCTGGTAGGCCTCTGAGGTACCTATGCCCTGGGTACATAGTATACCATATACTAGGGACTTATAAGGGCACTCCAGATTCCAATCAGAGATGTGCCTAAGGCACATGGAAACCATTTTAGAGAGGAAGCAGCTAGGCTGGGGTTCTGATTAGCAGGGCCCCAGCCAGACTAAGGTCGAAAAACAGTGAAGCATCAGCAAAAAGTGGGGGTACCCATGTGAAGCAGATCCTACTCTCCTACACAACCCCCCCAAACGTAGGGACATTAAACTAACCTTGCCCAGTTAAGTCTTCATGTTCTAAGTGGAAGTACCTAGAGAGTCCATCTGCATTGGCATGGTTACTCCCAGGTCTATGTTCCACTGTGAAGTCCATCCCCTGTAGGGAAATGGACCACCTAAGCAGTTTGGGGTTTTCACCCTTCATTTGTTTTAGCCATAAGAGGGGCTTATGGTCTGTTTGAACAAGGAAGTGAGTACCAAACAAGTATGGCCTCAACTTCTTCAGAGCCCAGACCACAGCAAAGGCCTCCCTCTCAATGGCTGACCAACGCTTCTCTCTAGGGGTCAGCCTTCTGCTAATAAAAGCTACTGGCTGATCCTGACCTTCATCATTCAATTGTGACAGTACAGCCCCTACCCCCAATTCAGATGCATCAGTTTGAACAATGAACTTCTTGGAGTAATCAGGACTCTGTAGAATGGGAGCAGTGCACATGGCCTGCTTCAGGTCATCAAATGCCTTTTGACAGCTAACTGTCCACTGAACCTTTTTGGGCATTTTCTTGGAAGTTAAGTCATTCAGGGGTGTCACTATTGATCCATACCCCTTGACAAATCTCCTATAGTACCCAGTCAGGCCTAAGAAGGCTCTCACCTGAGTCTGGGTAGTTGGAGCAGTCCAGTCCATGATGGTCTGGATCTTGCTCTGCAGTGGTTGAACCTGGCCTCCACCCACAAGGTGGCCCAGGTACACAACCTGACTCTGCCCTATCTGGCACTTGGTGGCCTTGATAGTCAGGCCTGCTTTCTGCAGGGCCTGCAAAACATTTCTGAGGTGGACCAGGTGATCCTCCCAGGTGGAGCTAAAGACAGCAATATCATCTAGATATGCTGCACTATAGGCTTCCAGACCTGTAAGGACTGTATTCACCAACCTCTGAAAAGTGGCAGGTGCATTCTTCAGACCAAAGGGCATCACCACAAATTGATAATGCCCACTAGGGGTTGAGAATGCTGTCTTTGGCTTTGCATCATCAGCTAGTCTGATCTGCCAGTAGCCAGCTGTCAGGTCAAATGTGCTTAGATACTTGGCTGAGGCCAAAGTGTCTATTAGCTCATCTGCCCTTGGTATTGGATGGGCATCAGTCCTAGTGACTGCATTGAGACCCCTGTAGTCCACACAAAACCTCATCTCTCTTTTCCCACCATTGGTGTGAGGTTTTGGCACAAGGACCACTGGACTAGCCCAAGGGCTATCTGAGGGTTCAATAACTCCCAAATCCAACATCTTCTGGACTTCTGTCCTGATACAGTCCCTGACATGGTCAGGTTGCCTATAAATCTTATTTTTAATAGGCAGACTGTCCCCAGTGTCCACTTCATGAGTGCACCAGGTAGTCTGACTGGGTGTCAGTGAGAATATGTGTCTGAACTGATTGAGCACCTGTCTGCAATCAGTCTGCTGCTACACCATCCACTGACCCATCACCAGGGTTCTGTGAGAGCAGGTCAGGGAGTGGGTGTAGGAGAGTAGGATCTGCTTCACATGGGTACCCCCACTTTTTGCTGATGCTTCACTGTTTTTCGACATTAGTCTTGCTGGGGCCCTGCTAATCAGAACCCCAGCCTAGCTGCTTTCTCTTAAAATGGTTTCCATGTGCCTTAGGCACATCTCTGATTGGAATCTGGAGTGCCCTTATAAGTCCCTAGTATATGGTATACTATGTACCCAGGGCATAGGTACCTCAGAGGCCTACCAGGGGCTGCCGCATGTATTGTGCCACCCCTGGAAGGCCATCCAAACTGACACCACAGGTCTGCTACTGCAGCCTGGGTAAGGTGGTGCATGCACCCCTTACTGTGATATAGGCTACCTATATCACTACATACATACACACATATAAACCTATAAGTCACTCCTACGGCAGGCCTTATCAATCCTGAAGGCAGAGTGCGTGGTTCCTATGTGAGAGGGTGCCCTGCATGAGCTGGGCCCCTCTGCAGCGTTCGGAGACCCTTCTCTGATGCTGTTTGTAGTGCAGCCCGACCATATACTCTTAAGCGCATTATAACCTCGCGTTAGAATGCTAACTTTGGGATGGCTGCACGGAAACATGTCGTGTTTGGTGTCAAACATCTTGGAATACTACCCCCCGCCAGTTCTGGCGGCGGGGTAGCATTCCACCCTTCTAGAGGGAAAGACATGTACACACCGGTATACCCGGCACTGACTTTCCAGAGCCCTGGCATCACAAAATGGATGCCGCTGCCACAGACACAAGTCTGGCCTCCTGCTGCTGGACCGAAACTCCAGCAGGGAGGCCTGGACAATAGGCTTCCTGTCCCAGGGAGGTGTGACCACCTCCCCAGACAGGATAGTGTGTATTGGGGCTGGGCGGGAGCACTCTCGGGTGCTTTGAAGTCCTGCACTGGGGGCACACTTGGTGTCCCTGTGCATACCCCAGTTCAAACCGGCTCAGGGGCTTCCAGCCCCTGCTCTGGCGTGAAACTGGACAAAGGGAAAGGGGTGTAGCCACCCCTCTGCCCTGACCCTCCCATAGGTGGGGCCACAGAGTATGTCCAACCCCTACCTTAGTATAAGTAGGGGACCCCAGTCCTTAGGACTTTAGATTAACCTGGACGAAACTCTGACACAGAATCCTGGACCTTCGACGCTCTACTTACAGATTAGAGGACTGAAGAATCTCCTTGGGGTCAAGGAGTGACTCCCTGCTTGGCAGGCACCAAAGAAGCAATTGTCAGGTCTGCATCGCTGAAGCGCTCCGCTGGACGCCGAAGTCTTTGCATCACCAGAGGTAGATTTCCAGACTTCCCGAGGCTGCCCTGAGTCCCCAGGAAAGCTGAGGCCCATAGCTGTCGTGGATAACGTGGAACCGTGACCCCTGGACACCGAACGCATTTGCAAGTGCATCCTCTTCTGGGTCTCCCACAAAGTTGTGCTTTGGGCTCCGAGTAGCCCCAGCCTCCAGCACCAACTGCACTGAAGATCCCTGGCCTCCACTCCACGAGTGTCCTGTGAGCCAGCTCCACGTGCATCGACTCGAGGCTCCTTCGCGGTCACTAGTCCGCTGGCTAGTAGGCCCTCCCGAAGGCCAATCTTTTCTGCTTAGACTCCCTGGTTGCGCCAGGTGTGCCCTGACTTATCCTCGCTGGGTGAGTCCTCCAGACCTTGCTGGTTTGCAACATCGTCCTTCTTCCATTTCCACGAGACTTGCCGTTGCCAAGGCTTGTTGGGTCCAATCCGGTCGCCAACACCCCTGAAATCGACAGACGTCATGGGACAGATCGAATCCAGCTCCTGGTTGTCATCGATGCCTCCTGGACCTCGTGGCTGAAGAGTCAAGACGACTGTCAACCTACCTGAAGCACTCGACATCGGTGGGCATCTGCTCATCGCCTTCCTGGTCACTGGCTAGTGACCCAGACTCTGTCCCCTCTGCTTTCAGGTTCTTCAGATCTTCGATCCACCTTTGGATCCACCCGAACACTTTCGACTTGGCCGCCAGCAGCACTTTGCAGCAGATCGCCATTGAAAGCGACGACGAAACCCGACCCCGAAAGACACCTATGCACCCGGCTCCCTGGGTGAGGTAACTCGAGTACTCCAGTGCTCCCGTGGGTATTGACACTAGAACAGCCTAGTTCTCAAAGGGTTTGCTCTAAGTCCTCCTCTAAGTGTCCCTTTCTTTTAAATTCTAATCGCGACTTTCCCCATAGAAGTTAACGGCGATTCGCGGCTGTGTTCATACACTGCACGCGTCCCCGTGGGTCCCCTGTGTCACTACCTTGGGTGGTTCCTTGTGGTCCAAGCACTTCTACAGGCTCTAGGCCTTGTGTCCAGCTCAGTCGTGGTTCTTATACCACTTTATTGGTATATGGTTTGGTACGCCCTGGGGCTCAAACGTGTATTTGTGCTATTACTGTAGATAACTAACTTATAACTTATGTACTTTGAACTCTAGCCTCATAAAGAGACTAGAGGGGTGTGTTTAGTAATAAATACATATAGTTTTGAATATATACCTGGTGTAGTCCTCTTTCATTTGGTCACTCAAGAGATTATAGACTGGTAAAACAAGCTGCTTTACATTCCTTCAAGACTTAGCCTGAAGGCTGCTCTCCATAGCTACCACTAGGATAGCTTTCAATAAGGTTGTCTTTAACCTATCTCCAATAAGGGGTTGTTTGGACTGGTGCAAGGTGCCCACTATAATTAGTGGACAGCATATGCCAGGCCAACTTCTCACAGTGGGTCACTCTCTTCCTCCTGCCCTTCATCAGTAGCCATGAGCAAGCCCATGTCTGCCCTGTCCACATATGGTTTTAACCTGTTGACATGGAGAACCCTGTGGGGACTCCTGGGTGTTGCTAGGTCCACCAAATAGGTAACCTCACCCTTCTGTTCAACAATGGTATGGGGTCCACTCCATTTGTTTTGGAGAGCTGCTGGGGCCACTGGCTCCAACACCACACCTTCTGTCCTGGCTGGTAAACAGTCAGTACAGCCTTTGGTCATGCCAGGCTTTTTGAAGTTCCTGGCTAGCCTCAAGGTTTTTAGTTGCCTTTTCATATACTCAGCCATCCGGGAGCGGAGACCAAGTACATAGTCCACTATATCTTGCTTTGGGGGCTTGAGAGGTAACTCCCATCCTTCCTTCACCAATCACAATGGACCCCTGACAGGGTGACCAAACAAAAGTTCAAAAGGGCTGTAGCCAACCCCTTTTGAGGCACCTCCCTGTATGCGAATAAAAGGCAGGGCAAGAGTATGTCCCATCTTCACCTAAGCTTTTCTGGGAGCCCTTTAATCATGCCCTTCAAGGTTTTGTTGAATCTCTCAACTCAAACCATTGCATTGTGGGTGATAGGGTGTGGTGAACTTGTAAGTCACTCCACACTCCTTCCACATTGCTTTTAAGTATCCAGACATAAAGTTTGCATCCCTGTCTGATACAACCTCCTTAGGAAGCCCACTCTTGAGAAAATTCCCAGGAGGGCCCTTGCCACCACAGGTGCTGTAGTGGTCCTAAGGGGAATAGCCTCTGGGTACCTGGTGGCATGATCCACTACCACCAGGATAAACCTGTGCCCAGATGCTGTTTGGGGATCCATGGGACCAACAATGTCAATCCCCACCCTTTCAAAGGGAACCCCCACCACAGGTAGTGGTATCAGGGGGCCTTTGTAGTGCCACCTGCCTTGCCACTGGCCTGGCAGGTTACACAGGAGCGACAAAACTCCTTGGTGTCTTCAGACATGTGGGGCCAGTGAAAGTGAGGGACAATTCTGTCCCAAGTCTTGTTCTGGCCCAGGTGACCTGCTAAGGGAATGTCATGGGCTAGGGTCAATAGGAAGCCCCTGAACTTCAGAGGTATAACCAACCTCCTGGTGGCACCAGGCTTGGGGTCTCTACACTCTGAGTACAAGAGTCCATCATCCCAATACACAGTATGGGGACCACTAGCTTTCCCAGCAGCCTCAGCAGCAGCTTGCTGTCTGAGGGGTTCAAGAGAGGGGCAGCTCTGCTGCTCCTGGCTCAGATCTGCCCTGGAAGGGCCCCTGTCCCCAAGAACTCAACCTGGTCAGGTTCAAGCTCCTCTGGGACAGTTCCTTCCTCAGGACTGAGATCATCCCCTCAAGGGACTGATCTTCCTTCTGAGCCAAGGGGAAGGCACTGCCTTTACCCTACTACTCCTCCTCTTGGAGGGCACTTGGTCCATTATTCCAGAATCCAAGGCCTGTTCAGTGTTAGACATTTTGGCTTGTGACCTGGTCACAGCAAACACATCTGCAGGGATCCCCAGCATTTCTCTGCAAGGGTCTCCGAACACTGCAGAGGGGCCCTGCTCATGCAGGGGCACCCTCTCACATAGGAACCACACACTCTGCCTTCAGGATTGATAAGGCCTGCCATAGGAGTGACTTATAGGTTTATATGTGTGTATGTATGTAGTGATATAGGTAGCCTATATCACAGTAAGGGGTGCATGCACCACCTTACCCAGGCTGCAGTAGGAGACCTGTGGTGTCATTTTGGATGGCCTTCCAGGGGTGGCACAATACATGCTGCAGCCCCTGGTAGGCCTCTGAGGTACCTATGCCCTGGGTACATAGTATACCATATACTAGGGACTTATAAGGGCACTCAGATTCCAATCAGAGATGTGCCTAAGGCACATGGAAACCATTTTAAAGAGGAAGCAGCTAGGCTGGGGTTCTGATTAGCAGGGCCCCAGCCAGACTAAGGTCTAAAAACAGTGAAGCATCAGCAAAAAGTGGGGGTACCCATGTGAAGCAGATCCTACTCTCCTACAAAAGAGGCAAGAGAGCGGTGCAGAAAGAAGCAAGACAGGTGCAGAAAGAAGCAACAGAGGTGTAGAAGGAAGCAACAGAGGTGCAGAAAGCAGCAAGAGAGGTGCAGAAAGAAAACTGCAGAAAGAGGCAAGCGGTTGCAGAAAGAAGAAAGAGGTGCTGAAAGAAGAACGAGGTGCTGAAGAACGAGGTGCTGAAAGAAGAACGAGGTGCTGAAAGAAGAACAAGGTGCTGAAAGAAGAACGAGGTGCAGAAAGAAGAAAGAGAGGTGCAGAAAAAAGAAAGAAATACAGAAAGAAGCAAGAGAAGTGCAGAAAGAGGCAAGAGAACTGCAGAAAGAGGCAGGAGGGTGCCAAAAAAAGAAATAGGTGCTGAAAGAAGAAAGAGGTGCTGAAAAAAGAAAGAGTTGCTGAAAGAAGAAAGAGGTGCTGAAAGAAGAAAGAGGTGCATAAAGAAGAAAGAGATGCAGAAAGAACCAACAGAGGTGCAGAAAAAGGCAAGAGGGGTGCACAAAGACAAGAGACATGCAGAAAGAGGGAAGACAGGTGCAGAAAGAGGCAAGAGGGGTGCAGAAAGAAGCAAGAAATACAGAAAGAAGCAACAGAAGTGCAGAAGGAGGCAAGAGAAGTACAGAAAGAAGCAGGAGAAGTGCAGAAAGAGGCAGGAGGGTGCAGAAAGAGGCAGGAGGGTGCAGAAAGAAGAAAGAGGTGCAGAAAGAAGAAAGAGGTGCAGAAAGAG
>CAWUFW010030035.1:0-17948 GCA_963921515.1 Calotriton arnoldi
GCCCTGAAACCGGTCCTAGGATGCTTGTTTCCGGTCCAGGAGGACCCTGGCTTGGCAGTTCGGGCTGGACTGTTCCCACAAGGAACAGGGTCAAGACTGATTTGCATATGGCTGGGTCCAAACTGGGGTGGTGTGGTGAGCAAAAGAATGATGGATTTAACCCAGATCCTTGTGACTGGGGGTGAATGTTTGCATTGTCCAGCATTCCGTCCATCAATTGTTTCTTTTGCATTTGTCGCCCTAAGTGGGAAGGGTATGCCCAGACGTGGGTCCCGTGCTCACTACACCACTGGATTCAAGGCTAGCCTGGCTGAAGAAGGGTGATGCCCTGAAACCGGTCCTAGGATGCTTGTTTCCGGTCCAGGGAGGACCTGGCTTGGCAGTTCGGGCTGGACTGTTCCCACAAGGAACAGGGTCAAGACTGATTTGCATATGGCTGGGTCCAAACTGGGGTGGTGTGGTGAGCAAAAGAATGATGGATTTAACCCAGATCCTTGTGACTGGGGGTGAATGTTTGCATTGTCCAGCATTCCGTCCATCAATTGTTTCTTTTGCATTTGTCGCCCCTAAGTGGGAAGGGTATGCCCAGACGTGGGTCCCGTGCTCACTACACCACTGGATTCAAGCTAGCCTGGCTGAAGAAGGGTGATGCCCTGAAACCGGTCCTAGGATGCTTGTTTCCGGTCCAGGAGGACCTGGCTTGGCAGTTCGGGCTGGACTGTTCCCACAAGGAACAGGGTCAAGACTGATTTGCATATGGCTGGGTCCAAACTGGGTGGTGTGGTGAGCAAAAGAATGATGGATTTAACCCAGATCCTTGTGACTGGGGGTGAATGTTTGCATTGTCCAGCATTCCGTCCATCAATTGTTTCTTTTGCATTTGTCGCCCTAAGTGGGAAGGGTATGCCCAGACGTGGGTCCCGTGCTCACTACACCACTGGATTCAAGCTAGCCTGGCTGAAAGCAAGGGTGATGCCCTGAAACCGGTCCTAGGATGCTTGTTTCCGGTCCAGGGAGGACCTGGCTTGGCAGTTCAGGCTGGACTGTTCCCACAAGGAACAGGGTCAAGACTGATTTGCATATGGCTGGGTCCAAACTGGGGTGGTGTGGTGAGCAAAAGAATGATGGATTTAACCCAGATCCTTGTGACTGGGGGTGAATGTTTGCATTGTCCAGCATTCCGTCCATCAATTGTTTCTTTTGCATTTGTCGCCCTAAGTGGGAAGGGTATGCCCAGACGTGGGTCCCGTGTCTCACTACACCACTGGATTCAAGCTAGCCTGGCTGAAGAAGGTGATGCCCTGAAACCGGTCCTAGGATGCTTGTTTCCGGGTCCAGGGAGGACCTGGCTTGGCAGTTCGGGCTGGACTGTTCCCACAAGGAACAGGGTCAAGACTGATTTGCATATGGCTGGGTCCAAACTGGGGTGGTGTGGTGAGCAAAAGAATGATGGATTTAACCCAGATCCTTGTGACTGGGGGTGAATGTTTGCATTGTCCAGCATTCCGTCCATCAATTGTTTCTTTTGCATTTGTCGCCCTAAGTGGGAAGGGTATGCCCAGACGTGGGTCCCGTGCTCACTACACCACTGGATTCAAGCTAGCCTGGCTGAAGAAGGGTGATGCCCTGAAACCGGTCCTAGGATGCTTGTTTCCGGTCCAGGGAGGACCTGGCTTGGCAGTTCGGGCTGGACTGTTCCCACAAGGAACAGGGTCAAGACTGATTTGCATATGGCTGGGTCCAAACTGGGGTGGTGTGGTGAGCAAAAGAATGATGGATTTAACCCAGATCCTTGTGACTGGGGGTGAATGTTTGCATTGTCCAGCATTCCGTCCATCAATTGTTTCTTTTGCATTTGTCGCCCTAAGTGGGAAGGGTATGCCCAGACGTGGGTCCCGTGCTCACTACACCACTGGATTCAAGCTAGCCTGGCTGAAGAAGGGTGATGCCCTGAAACCGGTCCTAGGATGCTTGTTTCCGGTCCAGGGAGGACCTGGCTAGGCAGTTCGGGCTGGACTGTTCCCACAAGGAACAGGGTCAAGACTGATTTGCATATGGCTGGGTCCAAACTGGGGTGGTGTGGTGAGCAAAAGAATGATGGATTTAACCCAGATCCTTGTGACTGGGGGTGAATGTTTGCATTGTCCAGCATTCCGTCCATCAATTGTTTCTTTTGCATTTGTCGCCCTAAGTGGGAAGGGTATGCCCAGACGTGGGTCCCGTGCTCACTACACCACTGGATTCAAGCTAGCCTGGCTGAAGAAGGGTGATGCCCTGAAACCGGTCCTAGGATGCTTGTTTCCGGTCCAGGGAGGACCTGGCTTGGCAGTTCGGGCTGGACTGTTCCCACAAGGAACAGGGTCAAGACTGATTTGCATATGGCTGGGTCCAAACTGGGGTGGTGTGGTGAGCAAAAGAATGATGGATTTAACCCAGATCCTTGTGACTGGGGGTGAATGTTTGCATTGTCCAGCATTCCGTCCATCAATTGTTTCTTTTGCATTTGTCGCCCTAAGTGGGAAGGGTATGCCCAGACGTGGGTCCCGTGCTCACTACACCACTGGATTCAAGCTAGCCTGGCTGAAGAAGGGTGATGCCCTGAAACCGGTCCTAGGATGCTTGTTTCCGGTCCAGGGAGGACCTGGCTTGGCAGTTCGGGCTGGACTGTTCCCACAAGGAACAGGGTCAAGACTGATTTGCATATGGCTGGGTCCAAACTGGGGTGGTGTGGTGAGCAAAAGAATGATGGATTTAACCCAGATCCTTGTGACTGGGGGTGAATGTTTGCATTGTCCAGCATTCCGTCCATCAATTGTTTCTTTTGCATTTGTCGCCCTAAGTGGGAAGGGTATGCCCAGACGTGGGTCCCGTGCTCACTACACCACTGGATTCAAGCTAGCCTGGCTGAAGAAGGGTGATGCCCTGAAACCGGTCCTAGGATGCTTGTTTCCGGTCCAGGGAGGACCTGGCTTGGCAGTTCGGGCTGGACTGTTCCCACAAGGAACAGGGTCAAGACTGATTTGCATATGGCTGGGTCCAAACTGGGGTGGTGTGGTGAGCAAAAGAATGATGGATTTAACCCAGATCCTTGTGACTGGGGGTGAATGTTTGCATTGTCCAGCATTCCGTCCATCAATTGTTTCTTTGCATTTGTCGCCCTAAGTGGGAAGGGTATGCCCAGACGTGGGTCCCGTGCTCACTACACCACTGGATTCAAGCTAGCCTGGCTGAAGAAGGGTGATGCCCTGAAACCGGTCCTAGGATGCTTGTTTCCGGTCCAGGGAGGACCTGGCTTGGCAGTTCGGGCTGGACTGTTCCCACAAGGAACAGGGTCAAGACTGATTTGCATATGGCTGGGTCCAAACTGGGGTGGTGTGGTGAGCAAAAGAATGATGGATTTAACCCAGATCCTTGTGACTGGGGGTGAATGTTTGCATTGTCCAGCATTCCGTCCATCAATTGTTTCTTTTGCATTTGTCGCCCTAAGTGGGAAGGGTATGCCCAGACGTGGGTCCCGTGCTCACTACACCACTGGATTCAAGCTAGCCTGGCTGAAGAAGGGTGATGCCCTGAAACCGGTCCTAGGATGCTTGTTTCCGGTCCAGGGAGGACCTGGCTTGGCAGTTCGGGCTGGACTGTTCCCACAAGGAACAGGGTCAAGACTGATTTGCATATGGCTGGGTCCAAACTGGGGTGGTGTGGTGAGCAAAAGAATGATGGATTTAACCCAGATCCTTGTGACTGGGGGTGAATGTTTGCATTGTCCAGCATTCCGTCCATCAATTGTTTCTTTTGCATTTGTCGCCCTAAGTGGGAAGGGTATGCCCAGACGTGGGTCCCGTGCTCACTACACCACTGGATTCAAGCTAGCCTGGCTGAAGAAGGGTGATGCCCTGAAACCGGTCCTAGGATGCTTGTTTCCGGTCCAGGGAGGACCTGGCTTGGCAGTTCGGGCTGGACTGTTCCCACAAGGAACAGGGTCAAGACTGATTTGCATATGGCTGGGTCCAAACTGGGGTGGTGTGGTGAGCAAAAGAATGATGGATTTAACCCAGATCCTTGTGACTGGGGGTGAATGTTTGCATTGTCCAGCATTCCGTCCATCAATTGTTTCTTTTGCATTTGTCGCCCTAAGTGGGAAGGGTATGCCCAGACGTGGGTCCCGTGCTCACTACACCACTGGATTCAAGCTAGCCTGGCTGAAGAAGGGTGATGCCCTGAAACCGGTCCTAGGATGCTTGTTTCCGGTCCAGGGAGGACCTGGCTTGGCAGTTCGGGCTGGACTGTTCCCACAAGGAACAGGGTCAAGACTGATTTGCATATGGCTGGGTCCAAACTGGGGTGGTGTGGTGAGCAAAAGAATGATGGATTTAACCCAGATCCTTGTGACTGGGGGTGAATGTTTGCATTGTCCAGCATTCCGTCCATCAATTGTTTCTTTTGCATTTGTCGCCCTAAGTGGGAAGGGTATGCCCAGACGTGGGTCCCGTGCTCACTACACCACTGGATTCAAGCTAGCCTGGCTGAAGAAGGGTGATGCCCTGAAACCGGTCCTAGGATGCTTGTTTCCGGTCCAGGGAGGACCTGGCTTGGCAGTTCGGGCTGGACTGTTCCCACAAGGAACAGGGTCAAGACTGATTTGCATATGGCTGGGTCCAAACTGGGGTGGTGTGGTGAGCAAAAGAATGATGGATTTAACCCAGATCCTTGTGACTGGGGGTGAATGTTTGCATTGTCCAGCATTCCGTCCATCAATTGTTTCTTTTGCATTTGTCGCCCTAAGTGGGAAGGGTATGCCCAGACGTGGGTCCCGTGCTCACTACACCACTGGATTCAAGCTAGCCTGGCTGAAGAAGGGTGATGCCCTGAAACCGGTCCTAGGATGCTTGTTTCCGGTCCAGGGAGGACCTGGCTTGGCAGTTCGGGCTGGACTGTTCCCACAAGGAACAGGGTCAAGACTGATTTGCATATGGCTGGGTCCAAACTGGGGTGGTGTGGTGAGCAAAAGAATGATGGATTTAACCCAGATCCTTGTGACTGGGGGTGAATGTTTGCATTGTCCAGCATTCCGTCCATCAATTGTTTCTTTTGCATTTGTCGCCCTAAGTGGGAAGGGTATGCCCAGACGTGGGTCCCGTGCTCACTACACCACTGGATTCAAGCTAGCCTGGCTGAAGAAGGGTGATGCCCTGAAACCGGTCCTAGGATGCTTGTTTCCGGTCCAGGGAGGACCTGGCTTGGCAGTTCGGGCTGGACTGTTCCCACAAGGAACAGGGTCAAGACTGATTTGCATATGGCTGGGTCCAAACTGGGGTGGTGTGGTGAGCAAAAGAATGATGGATTTAACCCAGATCCTTGTGACTGGGGGTGAATGTTTGCATTGTCCAGCATTCCGTCCATCAATTGTTTCTTTTGCATTTGTCGCCCTAAGTGGGAAGGGTATGCCCAGACGTGGGTCCCGTGCTCACTACACCACTGGATTCAAGCTAGCCTGGCTGAAGAAGGGTGATGCCCTGAAACCGGTCCTAGGATGCTTGTTTCCGGTCCAGGGAGGACCTGGCTTGGCAGTTCGGGCTGGACTGTTCCCACAAGGAACAGGGTCAAGACTGATTTGCATATGGCTGGGTCCAAACTGGGGTGGTGTGGTGAGCAAAAGAATGATGGATTTAACCCAGATCCTTGTGACTGGGGGTGAATGTTTGCATTGTCCAGCATTCCGTCCATCAATTGTTTCTTTTGCATTTGTCGCCCTAAGTGGGAAGGGTATGCCCAGACGTGGGTCCCGTGCTCACTACACCACTGGATTCAAGCTAGCCTGGCTGAAGAAGGGTGATGCCCTGAAACCGGTCCTAGGATGCTTGTTTCCGGTCCAGGAGGACCTGGCTTGGCAGTTCGGGCTGGACTGTTCCCACAAGGAACAGGGTCAAGACTGATTTGCATATGGCTGGGTCCAAACTGGGGTGGTGTGGTGAGCAAAAGAATGATGGATTTAACCCAGATCCTTGTGACTGGGGGTGAATGTTTGCATTGTCCAGCATTCCGTCCATCAATTGTTTCTTTTGCATTTGTCGCCCTAAGTGGGAAGGGTATGCCCAGACGTGGGTCCCGTGCTCACTACACCACTGGATTCAAGCTAGCCTGGCTGAAGAAGGGTGATGCCCTGAAACCGGTCCTAGGATGCTTGTTTCCGGTCCAGGGAGGACCTGGCTTGGCAGTTCGGGCTGGACTGTTCCCACAAGGAACAGGGTCAAGACTGATTTGCATATGGCTGGGTCCAAACTGGGGTGGTGTGGTGAGCAAAAGAATGATGGATTTAACCCAGATCCTTGTGACTGGGGGTGAATGTTTGCATTGTCCAGCATTCCGTCCATCAATTGTTTCTTTTGCATTTGTCGCCCTAAGTGGGAAGGGTATGCCCAGACGTGGGTCCCGTGCTCACTACACCACTGGATTCAAGCTAGCCTGGCTGAAGAAGGGTGATGCCCTGAAACCGGTCCTAGGATGCTTGTTTCCGGTCCAGGGAGGACCTGGCTTGGCAGTTCGGGCTGGACTGTTCCCACAAGGAACAGGGTCAAGACTGATTTGCATATGGCTGGGTCCAAACTGGGGTGGTGTGGTGAGCAAAAGAATGATGTATTTAACCCAGATCCTTGTGACTGGGGGTGAATGTTTGCATTGTCCAGCATTCCGTCCATCAATTGTTTCTTTTGCATTTGTCGCCCTAAGTGGGAAGGGTATGCCCAGACGTGGGTCCCGTGCTCACTACACCACTGGATTCAAGCTAGCCTGGCTGAAGAAGGGTGATGCCCTGAAACCGGTCCTAGGATGCTTGTTTCCGGTCCAGGGAGGACCTGGCTTGGCAGTTCGGGCTGGACTGTTCCCACAAGGAACAGGGTCAAGACTGATTTGCATATGGCTGGGTCCAAACTGGGGTGGTGTGGTGAGCAAAAGAATGATGGATTTAACCCAGATCCTTGTGACTGGGGGTGAATGTTTGCATTGTCCAGCATTCCGTCCATCAATTGTTTCTTTTGCATTTGTCGCCCTAAGTGGGAAGGGTATGCCCAGACGTGGGTCCCGTGCTCACTACACCACTGGATTCAAGCTAGCCTGGCTGAAGAAGGGTGATGCCCTGAAACCGGTCCTAGGATGCTTGTTTCCGGTCCAGGGAGGACCTGGCTTGGCAGTTCGGGCTGGACTGTTCCCACAAGGAACAGGGTCAAGACTGATTTGCATATGGCTGGGTCCAAACTGGGGTGGTGTGGTGAGCAAAAGAATGATGGATTTAACCCAGATCCTTGTGACTGGGGGTGAATGTTTGCATTGTCCAGCATTCCGTCCATCAATTGTTTCTTTTGCATTTGTCGCCCTAAGTGGGAAGGGTATGCCCAGACGTGGGTCCCGTGCTCACTACACCACTGGATTCAAGCTAGCCTGGCTGAAGAAGGGTGATGCCCTGAAACCGGTCCTAGGATGCTTGTTTCCGGTCCAGGGAGGACCTGGCTTGGCAGTTCGGGCTGGACTGTTCCCACAAGGAACAGGGTCAAGACTGATTTGCATATGGCTGGGTCCAAACTGGGGTGGTGTGGTGAGCAAAAGAATGATGGATTTAACCCAGATCCTTGTGACTGGGGGTGAATGTTTGCATTGTCCAGCATTCCGTCCATCAATTGTTTCTTTTGCATTTGTCGCCCTAAGTGGGAAGGGTATGCCCAGACGTGGGTCCCGTGCTCACTACACCACTGGATTCAAGCTAGCCTGGCTGAAGAAGGGTGATGCCCTGAAACCGGTCCTAGGATGCTTGTTTCCGGTCCAGGGAGGACCTGGCTTGGCAGTTCGGGCTGGACTGTTCCCACAAGGAACAGGGTCAAGACTGATTTGCATATGGCTGGGTCCAAACTGGGGTGGTGTGGTGAGCAAAAGAATGATGGATTTAACCCAGATCCTTGTGACTGGGGGTGAATGTTTGCATTGTCCAGCATTCCGTCCATCAATTGTTTCTTTTGCATTTGTCGCCCTAAGTGGGAAGGGTATGCCCAGACGTGGGTCCCGTGCTCACTACACCACTGGATTCAAGCTAGCCTGGCTGAAGAAGGGTGATGCCCTGAAACCGGTCCTAGGATGCTTGTTTCCGGTCCAGGGAGGACCTGGCTTGGCAGTTCGGGCTGGACTGTTCCCACAAGGAACAGGGTCAAGACTGATTTGCATATGGCTGGGTCCAAACTGGGGTGGTGTGGTGAGCAAAAGAATGATGGATTTAACCCAGATCCTTGTGACTGGGGGTGAATGTTTGCATTGTCCAGCATTCCGTCCATCAATTGTTTCTTTTGCATTTGTCGCCCTAAGTGGGAAGGGTATGCCCAGACGTGGGTCCCGTGCTCACTACACCACTGGATTCAAGCTAGCCTGGCTGAAGAAGGGTGATGCCCTGAAACCGGTCCTAGGATGCTTGTTTCCGGTCCAGGGAGGACCTGGCTTGGCAGTTCGGGCTGGACTGTTCCCACAAGGAACAGGGTCAAGACTGATTTGCATATGGCTGGGTCCAAACTGGGGTGGTGTGGTGAGCAAAAGAATGATGGATTTAACCCAGATCCTTGTGACTGGGGGTGAATGTTTGCATTGTCCAGCATTCCGTCCATCAATTGTTTCTTTTGCATTTGTCGCCCTAAGTGGGAAGGGTATGCCCAGACGTGGGTCCCGTGCTCACTACACCACTGGATTCAAGCTAGCCTGGCTGAAGAAGGGTGATGCCCTGAAACCGGTCCTAGGATGCTTGTTTCCGGTCCAGGGAGGACCTGGCTTGGCAGTTCGGGCTGGACTGTTCCCACAAGGAACAGGGTCAAGACTGATTTGCATATGGCTGGGTCCAAACTGGGGTGGTGTGGTGAGCAAAAGAATGATGGATTTAACCCAGATCCTTGTGACTGGGGGTGAATGTTTGCATTGTCCAGCATTCCGTCCATCAATTGTTTCTTTTGCATTTGTCGCCCTAAGTGGGAAGGGTATGCCCAGACGTGGGTCCCGTGCTCACTACACCACTGGATTCAAGCTAGCCTGGCTGAAGAAGGGTGATGCCCTGAAACCGGTCCTAGGATGCTTGTTTCCGGTCCAGGGAGGACCTGGCTTGGCAGTTCGGGCTGGACTGTTCCCACAAGGAACAGGGTCAAGACTGATTTGCATATGGCTGGGTCCAAACTGGGGTGGTGTGGTGAGCAAAAGAATGATGGATTTAACCCAGATCCTTGTGACTGGGGGTGAATGTTTGCATTGTCCAGCATTCCGTCCATCAATTGTTTCTTTTGCATTTGTCGCCCTAAGTGGGAAGGGTATGCCCAGACGTGGGTCCCGTGCTCACTACACCACTGGATTCAAGCTAGCCTGGCTGAAGAAGGGTGATGCCCTGAAACCGGTCCCAGGATGCTTGTTTCCGGTCCAGGGAGGACCTGGCTTGGCAGTTCGGGCTGGACTGTTCCCACAAGGAACAGGGTCAAGACTGATTTGCATATGGCTGGGTCCAAACTGGGGTGGTGTGGTGAGCAAAAGAATGATGGATTTAACCCAGATCCTTGTGACTGGGGGTGAATGTTTGCATTGTCCAGCATTCCGTCCATCAATTGTTTCTTTTGCATTTGTCGCCCTAAGTGGGAAGGGTATGCCCAGACGTGGGTCCCGTGCTCACTACACCACTGGATTCAAGCTAGCCTGGCTGAAGAAGGGTGATGCCCTGAAACCGGTCCTAGGATGCTTGTTTCCGGTCCAGGGAGGACCTGGCTTGGCAGTTCGGGCTGGACTGTTCCCACAAGGAACAGGGTCAAGACTGATTTGCATATGGCTGGGTCCAAACTGGGGTGGTGTGGTGAGCAAAAGAATGATGGATTTAACCCAGATCCTTGTGACTGGGGGTGAATGTTTGCATTGTCCAGCATTCCGTCCATCAATTGTTTCTTTTGCAGGTATCCAAGGGACGGCGGCTCTCTGGCTTACTTCCTTTTTGGAAGATCGCTTTCAGGCCGTTCGCCAGGGTCACTTCTTAGCTTCCCCCCGTAAAATTACCTGTGGTGTTCCACAGGGCTCGGCTCTCTCTCCTCATTTATTTAATCTCTATATTGCCCTCTGATTCAGTCCCTCAAAGATATGAAGGTAACTGTTTTTAATTATGCAGATGACCTCCAATTACTTTTCAGAATCGATAACTCGCATAAATCGGTCACGGACTTTCAGGCTACAATGCGGCACATTCAACAATGGATGGACCTCAACCATCTTAAACTGAACCCTGGTAAGACAGAGCTGATTCTTACTGGGGACTGTCAAAAGTATTGGGGTCCCCATTATTGGCCTCCAGAGCTAGGACCCCCTCCCTCCCCGTCTTCCTCGGCCAAAACACTTGGAGTCTCCGTTAACAATGACCTCTCTTTAAAAACTCAGGTCGGTGCGGTTATTTCAAAGTGTTTTTTCCAGATGCGTAAGATTAGGAAGATTCACCGCCTCCTCACTCAAGAAGCCCTGATTCAGGTCGTAATAGCCACTGTCCTGTCACATCTTGACTACGCCAATTCGGTGTACTTGGGCATGCCACTTTACCTGCTTAAACGGCTTCAGATGGTCCAAAACCATGCAGCCCGACTGATTTTTCGACAACCCAAATGGCAATCAGTGACTCCTTTACTGAAGGAACTGCACTGGCTTCCTATTGTCCAGCGCTGTGCCTTTAAAACAGGTTGCCTTATTTTTAAATCTTTACATGGCAATAATCCTGTATTTATCAACAGCCTGATTTCCAAGCATACCCCCACACGTAACCTTCGTTCTGCTCACCTTTCACTCCTTATCACTCCGACATTCAAGCGGGTGCGTCAAGGAGGCCGCAGATTTGCGATTCTTGCCCCCAAACTGTGGAACTCTTTTCCGCTGGAAATACGGTCCTGCACAAACCTTCTGCAGTTCAGGAAGTCCCTCAAAACATGGCTTTTTGGACAAGCCTATGATTGATGTCTATCGGATAGCACTTGGAGCCTTTCTATAGCGCCATGAAGCCACCTGGTGTACGTGCGCTTTATAAATTATTTTTAACATTAACATTAACATGTAAACAGTGGTTGCAGCACTCTTCCCTGGAATCTGTTAAACAACATTTATCCCTCCTATCAGGCACCATTGATCTGTCCGACTTTATTCTGGGACCCCGTGGTCCACGACCTAAGAGATTCATTTATGAAGCTTATAATGAACTCTGGAAGCTGTCGCAAATGGAAGCTGCTTCCCGTCTACGGGAAATAGACCAAGCAAATTTGGAAAAGGTGCTTGCTGTTGTTGACAATAGTATTAATACCCTGTCTTCCCGCATTTACACGTTAGAGAATAGTGTGTCCTCTGTTGTTGATATTGTACAAGATGATGTTTCTGTGTTGTACCTTGGTCAGAATCAATTGCGTTCAGTTATGCAGTTTGCGTGGACTTTGCAAACACTTAAGTTGGGTAAAGTTCCTTGGCATTTTTTGAACACCACGGCCTTATTTCTGCCTTTTAATTTAACTGACAAACAGCAGTTCATGTCCATGAAGGATGCAGCATACACTCTGTTACATATCGAGAAAGTGGAGCCCTTACCATTCTCTGTGGCGGAATTGGATTCTGCTGTGTGGCTAGTTCATGGAGTTATCGCCTTGCCTTTTTAGGTCTCGCATAGAGCAGCGCATGCGCTGCCTCTCCGAGGCATTAAGTAATCAGTATATTGTGTGAAACTCCAAGTAATTTCTCATGCTGCTTGCCATTGGTTTAACTCTGGCATTGCTCTTTTTATCCGGCTTTTTATTGGCTGTTGTTCCGATACACACTTCCGTTTATTTCGGAAGCAGCACGGCCCAACTACAGTTTTGATCCGCTTTTGTGTGTTCATCTGTAGTCGGTGAGCAATATATTCTTTTAGGGTCTCCTCGTCTTCATCCTCCGGCTTCACCATGGACTCACTCGCCCGCGACCCCCCACGGAAGCCGGTAGGGACGAAGGAAGTCCCGTGCCCTTCTTTGCTTTGCCCTGCTCTGGGTGCTCGCCTATTATATATACTTTTATTTAATTAAGCTGTTTGGGGATGCCATTCACTTTAAAAGTTTATTTTATTTAGTGCAGATAGAACATTTCCAGGATGTTAAGCCTACTGCCCAGGCTCGAACACGGATCCCCAGCTTCGAAGTCTGCAGCTCTGACTGCTGAGCCATGGCCTCTCGCTCTGGGAAGACCTGCTGGAGTCGATATTTGTTCGCCTCAAGCCACGCAGCGCGCTCTCGGGCTTTTTGTTTCATTTTTGTTTCATTCCGTTTCACGAGCGCCGCGCCAACTACAGTTTACTTGTGCAGTAGGTGGTTATGTTTTTCGTAGTAGATTACTTATTTTATATATTGCTAATCATTAAGGCGCCCGCTTAATCTTCAGTCCTGGTCAAGACTGCAAGTCTCTAAATGCAAAGCAAAACATTGCTCAAGAATAAGCTGCTCACGTATGGGCCAGCAAAACCTCACGTGCTCAGAAAATAGAGATGTTTTTGCTTACAGGAAGACCTGTTTACAGAGAGCTCACTGTTCTCCACGTGGTGCGATAGCAAGAAGTCATTGCTAAAAATCGGGCACTGGGCTGGTCTCGTTAACACATATCGCGCCTCTAGCACACAATTTTATGTGCAGCACGTTCCGCCTTTTGCCAGCTGAGTAGTCTGCAACCTCTTTAATGGGTAACTTCGCCTAACTCAGAAGACGACCCTTGTGCTCCAGATCAGTGTGGGCACAGTGAAGTACTGACATAATGGGAGAGGTGGTAGGTTGCCAATCATCGAGCGGCAGTAGTGGCAAGCGTGATTCGATCAGTTAGGTGTCCATGTCACCCTGTTGAACGGCCCACTCCTGCTCTATGAGACTAACCCAGGACCCGTACGTCCGCGCTTTGAGAACCGTGAATGTGTGTGCTGCTACCCCAGGTACTGCAGAGTCTGATTTCACCCTCACAAGTCGTGATTCACTGCTCATAATTTATGAACAGCTCGCTCAGAAGACAATAGCAACTTTAAAGTACATCTGTCAGGGTCAGAAAACAGCCTTTTTGAGAACTGCCCGAGGGCAAGGGACCTTTACTTAGGTTAAAGTTTTTTTCTACTTGTTGGGACTCCCTCGTGCTTCAATGTTTTAACTATTTTTAGTTCAAGTAATTTGGATTGTGCCCAATACGCATTTAGTTATGTTTAGGTTTAACATTTTTAGTTAGAACTAAAATAACACCTCTGGGGATGTTAAAGTACTGCAGAAATAGTTCACGAAACCCCAGTGCATTTCCCAGTCAGTGCAGCTTTCTCGCCGGATAACCACACTATCCGGTGTGTAAGGAACAGCAACCAGGGTTTAAGTTTCTTAATGCATCCCATCAAGATCTCTTATTGAATGAGTGCAGCTGATGCAGCAAGCTTTTATTGTTTTGTGCTCTGGTAGGCTCACTTCATTCTTTTTATAGACCTCAAGCTGTTCCATATGTCAGGGGTGTGCAGCAACCTCACAATGCGCACTCTAAACGGAGGGTGATAATATTCTCCAGTAGTACTCATTTTATCCACATAGGAAAGATGAGATGCTGAGTTGATTCCGTCTGTGTTCAAATCTGCTGCGATCAAGGCATACTCTGATTCATGCATTACCCCCACTGAACTGTGAAGCAGGGGTAGGGGAGAGAAGACTAAAGTGAGCCAGGTTTCCTAGAAAGTGCCTTGCAGCTCCTCCTCTCTTCTCTGCAGAGCTACAGCCTGACCTGACTTTCTGTTAAAATTGTGTTTGAGGAATCAGTGCTGCGCTTTCCAGGCACCCTGGTACTGCGCACTGCCAGCAGAGTCCTCATTCCTGCTAAGCAGGCGCCCTACTGAGCCCAACTCTCAAAACAGCACCGGCATGATTTAAAAACATATTTGATCTGTTGGCAATGTTTTTATTTTGTCACAGGCAAAATTGGTACCAGGAATCCTTGCCTACGTGTCAGTTACCATAGTGGAGCACATGCCAAAAGTCTCATATTTATGCAGTGAATAGTGGAGTGCCAGGTAGCTATGGAAGCAGCATAATACCCTTATTTGCAGCTAGCAGATGGCTCAATGTCAGATGTAATACCAGCAGCCAGTACTGGCTTTAAAACTAACCACATTCCACCTTGTGAGCAAGGGTACCACGCATATAAATGTTGTATTTTGGAGCATTGAACTGCATGGCATTGCTCCAGCATTGGTTACATTACGAATTGAGGTGGGTGAGACACTGAAAGTTCGAGCCAGGCTTGAGCCTGAGGCATGGCTCTGGCTCAGCTCAAGGTCCTGTTGGAACTTCGAGCCCATAACAAGCTGAGTTTTCATATGGCTTCTGTCTGTTTGCCTGCCTCCCTCTACCCAGGATGTGACTTTACGGTCAGAACTTCTGACCAGCTTCTAGTTTAGGAATCGGCTCAAAATCCTGTGTTTTTGGATAAATCACTTAATCGCCCCCTGCCTATGAACAATGAATATCATCTTGTGTAATATAAGTAACAGTCATGTAAAGTGCTCAAATACATTTGGGTCGAGTTCATGCTATATAAAAACTGCTGAAAAATCCACAAAGAGATTAAAACAAAGCCTTAACAAGACACCTTGGTGCCCATTACCTGGCTGATTTGCACAAAGTTAAATTAGAAAACCTGGATAAATTGCGGCTTTTCAGCTTAAATTGTGTGATCTTAGACAAATATTTTATTTCACTGAAACTCTTTTTTTCTTCATTAACACTTATGAAAGCACTTTCAGATATTTGAGTTCAGAATGCCAGTTGTAAACAAGCATTTGCAATGCAATAGGTCTTGCATTTTAGAAACTTTGACCTATTGGTATTGTAAATGACAATGCCTTTTATTATTGCAAGTTTTTTTAAACAAATAAATAAATGGCATTGCCATTTACAATGCCAATAGGTCAAAATCTTGCAATTGCGAGACCTATTGCATTGCAAATGCTTGTTCTTTATTTGAGTTTAGCTCGTGCATGAAGCATTATCCTGTGGGCCGTTTCCAGCCCTTGGGAAGTGCCTTCCTGCATGAACTTTGGTCCCTGCCTTTCATGTATAAATGCCTTAGAGACGATAAGGAAGTTTTTCTCACGGGGGAGTCTTGCGATTCCACTGTGGGTCATTCCCTTATTTGTAAACACATTAAATTGCACGGGGCTTGTAACGTTTCGGCTCCGAATCTTGCTTGTGTGTTAAAGGGATTTCCTGCACCGGCTATTTCTCCTACTTTCACTGTGCTTTCGAATGGTAGCTATCTGCTTTTGAATAACCAGAACTGCTGTGGCATGCTGGCCGGCATACCGTATATTGTTACAGTTTCCCACAGGGTTGTCTGCTGCAAAAATGTGCTTTTTCCTCCCCCGCACGACATCATAGATAGTTCCGTTTGGCCTTCCATTCCTACTCTGAAGGCGGATTTCAATAAATTGAGCAGAATAAAGGCACTATTATTGAACCAGGAGGTTATGCTCACGTCCGCCCGGGAGACATTCATTCTCCAGGTGGCAAGTACCCACAGTGAAATACAGGCCCTTTTGAACACTAACCTCCCACAACATTTCGGTGAACTGATTCACCGTGTTTTTAATGCATCTCGCACTGAGGGTCTGGTACACTTTTTTAAGGTTGTGGGTTCCGGCCTTGTGACCTCTTTTCAAACTATTTTTGGTGTGATACCGGCTTTTATTCATTCTATTTTTTCCAGCGTCTTTAGTGGCTTCCCATTAATCCTCGCTTTGGCGGCAGGTGTACTGCTGTTGGTCTGTTTTCTGCGCAATGGCTGCTCCCCAATGGGCCCTTCTCGACCCAGGTCGACTCCAGCTGCTCCGTGAGCGCATCCTCGCTGGCTTCGGCGTCCTGCCGTTGGCGACACTGAGTGTGTCCTTTACGCTTTCTTTTCGCTTTGCGTATTTCACTTGCGTGCAACCGGTGCTATCTTGCATCCGCTGTCCTTTCTCCTGGACCATGGATTATTGCCTCTCCAATACGTCGTTGTCTGTTCCGGATTTTGTTCGGTTGATGGGTCCCTTAGAGGCCCATGAACGGGACTGTTCGCTGCAGGCTGCATGACGCGTGCGGTTGCACTGCGGATTTTGGCACAATGGGATATCTGGGCGGCTGCTCAGGATCTCCTACAACAAAGTTATATTGAGTACCACGCAAGTTGTCCCGCATTGCTATTTGATGCTCCCTCCTGTGAAGAGCATGCCTGCAGTTTTGATTTATTGGACTGGATGGAGTCACTGTTTTCTGACGATTCCGATGATGTCCTCTTAGAGGGTGTGGCGTTTTTCTGCACTCACACCCTGATGGATTAACCTGGCCTTCGCTCTCTGTGACCTGCCTCGCTGACTGTCTTTTTTCTTCTCAAACATTTTTTTTGTTCTTCCCCGCTCCCATTCGTTGTCCTTCATGGGGGCAGCATCGATTATGGCCGTTTCGATTCTGCTCGGTCGATTTGAACTCTGCCTTCATCCTTGGTATTGGCCGATGGACTGCCCAGGGGAGGGTGTCATGTGGTATGTGGCCTCCTGGCCTGCTTTGCTGCGTTGACTTAGGCCTGGCTGCCATGATGCCTTTTTTGCGCACGTTACTCTAAGCCGTTGTTCTATCAGCCTCTGCTCCTGCCAAGTTATTTTAGAACTGTCTGCATTTTCTGTCTTTCACCTTTTCTCCTGTTCCCTTTGGGCTATGTCTGCACAACATGTACAAGGTCGAAAAACAACGCCCCTTGTTCTTGCTGATCTGGCCAGTCCCTCGCACCTAGACATAACACTATGTACAGCTGCCATGGAGAAATTTGTGTGCTTTTAATATTGCGCTTTTCACGCTTTAGACACACTTGGAGAAATACCTTTCCAGGGAGAAGAGCTGTGATTGTCTGCTGATGTAGACTTTACATCTAGACACTGAGGTATGGGGGTTCGCTAGACAATGCCCAGAGGTCTTCTATTTTTATAATAAATTAGCTACTAGCACGGGGAGGGTGGTAAGGTCATTTAGCCCTATATCCACTGCTTTATGAAATGCTTTCCCCATTTGTATTCTATGGTGTTGTAACTATGCTGCTTATATTATTCTTATGCATTATGCTGATAGTACTGACACGTGTACTGTATCTGAGAGCACGTTAGATGAAATAAAGATTTTAAACTATACTGTGTCTCTTCTAACGCACGTTGTGGACAGGTATGAGTGAGGGATGAAAGGGTGTTCTTGCTACTGCGAGTCCTGAGAGAGAGATACCGTGTTCTGGGTTGTCTAATCATTGGTAACCTTGTTGCTAATGAGACGCTAAGGCTAGTCGGGTTGGGGTTTTAGGTGCTAAGGTTTATGGTTGGATCACCACTATATTCTGAGGTCCTATCATCCTGTGCATAGCTCTGTATATGTGCAGAATCCCTACAATAGTGTAGTTCCTATAAATCTATATAGGATCTGCGCGTTTAGACAACATAAACTGTGGGATCGGTGTCCAGACTGATTCCAGACACCCCTACTGGATAGGTTCGCCTGTATACTAGCTCGCTCCCAGTGCCACTATGAACTCTTCTTACCAAGGAGCGAATAGTTTCTGGCAACTATCGAACATGACAACCCTGACCCCTCAGGCATCATGGAAACAGAACAGTACTTATCGCTCAGTCACTCATGCTCACTTTGTCTCAGAAAGATACACAGAATAAACGGTGGGGACGTTTTCAATAAGCATTTATTGAACCAGCATCATTCTAGTGTAAAATACGTGTGCTGTAACAACCATAAGACAGAAACAGATGTATACTGGTAATCCAGCGCTACACTTAATCAGCATTTATTGAACCAGCATCATTCTAGTGTAAAATACGTGTGCTGTAACAACCATAAGACAGAAACAGATGTATA
>CAWUFW010030036.1:0-17946 GCA_963921515.1 Calotriton arnoldi
CAAACTGAAACTGGCAAAGATTCAGGAGAGCACAGGGTTGCAGTGGCCAGATGCTTTACCATTAGCCCTTTTGTCCACAAGAATGACAGCCCATTCTAGGACAGGATTGTCACCCTATGAAGTCGTGTTTGGGCGCCCGGCAAACATTTGGGGCGTTCCACGACCTCGTCGATTCTCAGAAACGGAATATCCTCTATTGGTGGATTATTTGTATGAGTTAACTAAAAGTCTGCGTTCTATTCACCAACAGATCCAGGAATCCCTCCCACCAGTACCTGAGGGGCCAGGCCACGACATCCGGCCTGGTGACTTTGTGTTGGTCCGCAATTTCCAGAGAAAGAAGAGTCTGGAGCCGAGGTGGAAGGGGCCAGTCCAGGGGCTCCTTTCCACCCGCACCTCCGTGAAGGTCACCGGCAGAAAGAATTGGATTCATTGCCAGCATTGCCGCAAAGTGCTTCTACCCTTACCCTACGATCAGTGGGTCCGTGAGGGCATCGGGGACTCCAAATGTGAGAGAGTCCCGTGGTTCGTTCCCTTTTTGGATGCCCAACTCACGTGGAACCAAACAAAGGCTGAGGACAATGAGATTCTAAATGTGGCAGTGCCCCCGGAGATTAAGGCAATTCCAGAGTCTTCTTCCACTGGCCCCTCTGTGTCTGACCCCCTTTTTCCTGACCCCACTGTGCCTGGAGTAGCTAGGTACAATTTGAGCCCCCGACGGAGGAACAGTGCACCAAAGGAAAAGTCAGATTAGCAGGGATGGACTCGACTAGTCAGGCCACAGTAGCTTAGGGAGAGGCAAGATTGGTGCATTGTTCAGACATTGTACAGGGTAAGCCGAGTGTGCTCCCCAGGAGGGAAGTACATTACCCTGCAACGTGGGATACGGATCCGAGCTAGGACTGAGCAGCTCCACCGTCGGTGCTCAAAAGCACCAACGTTGATGAGCAATAGGAGTCTACCAGTGAGGCTCAGACGGACACTGGGAACACTTGCCCCCCTTTTGTCATTAGTTCCATTGCATTCCTTTTTTCCCTTGTTTACAATGTATCTATTTGGTCGGCCCATTACTGAGGAAGAGCAGCCCTTTGCACCTCAGCGTCTAGAGCGGGGTTGGTCCATGAAGAGTAAAATAGTTTTTGTATCAAGAGTTGTTATTGCACTAATAATAGTATTAGGGCTATCCTACTTCCTGGATGAGAAGTATCCTGTACACTCTCTGATTGGGACAACTCCTGTTCCCCCTGAACACATGTTTGTTACTTTGGCCCCTCACAAAGGAGAACACCGGAAAACGTATGTAGACAATTTTCTTTTACAAATGTTGCATCAGGCCCATGATACTTCCAATGCTACCAATTGCTGGATTTGTGGACTACTCCCCTCAGTTACACATAAGAGTCATGTTTTATTGTCGATGCCATTATCCTATCTAGGAAGTTGCGAGGGGTGGTTTGCGCTGTTTACGATGGTGCATTATCATTTTCATTTCTCTGCTATGAATATGACATCTGCTGACTCCCGCACTGTGTTCGAATATATACGTTACCATCAAGGATATATTTCCCCCAGGCTAGGAGAACAAGAGACCCCTTGTACATTGTCTCCAACAGCTTGCATGAATGTATTTGAGCAGGTAAAGAACGAAACATGGCTTCGAAATTAAATGTTAGATTTCCAGGGGTTCAATGCTACTGAATATTTCCGATCTTTCCAAACACGCAATATCACAAAGGATAAAGCGATGCCAGTGCCAGTAGTCAATACAACAGCTGGTTTCTGTGTTCGGGGAATTGGAAAGGTGCAAGTGGGGAAGAGTAATTGGAATTACACATATACGTTGAGCACGATTAGTAGCCCGCCTTTGCTCCCGCCATATAATGTCTATTTTGTTTGCAGCTCCCAAGCTTATGTTTGGCTTCCTAGGGGTGGTCAGGTGTATGCTATCTCACTTTTCTTCTTCCCCCAGTGTATATAGCACCATCCAATTACCATAGGGATCATCGATTGCAGCGTAGGAGTGCATACCTGCCCCAAGTTAGAAGGGTTATTAACAGGGGACATAGATCAGACAGATACCACTTTGCAACAGTTCACAGACGCCATGAAAGGTATTGTACCCTTTTGGGGCCCCATGTCCAACAGCCATAATATCCGTCGACTCACCAGAGTTGTAGAAGGGGTCATTAGTACGACCGCTGGGATTCTGACGAATATCACAGCTGAGCTCCAGGCTACAAGGCTTGTTGCTTTACAAAACCGGATGGTGTTAGACGTCATCCTAGCTGCCTGGGGAGGGGCCTGTCGTGTCATTGGCAGTAGCTGTTGTGTATACACCCCAGACCACACCCCCAATGTGTATGCTGCCATACAGAAGTTGCATAGACTTTTATCTGACATACACCAAGAAAATGGTACCTGGACACTCTCTGGATGGTTTTGGGGCATATTTGCATCCTGGGGTTGGAAGATCCTTGCTTTCCTAGCGGTAGTCGCTGGTATTTTTCTCACCTGTTGCCTCTGTATACAAAGCCTCCCAGCCTGTTGCACTTATTGTATCACACTCCTTACCCCGAAGCAGAAGGCGCCCATCCATGACACTAATGCTGTGATTATGACTCAGAAAGAGATAGATAGCTTTATGCAGATAGACGAGGGTATATTTGAAGACTCCTCTTCCTTTGATGCCGAATACATGGAGTGCTCTGAATTTTGAAGTTTATTTGTTGTATACACGCTGTGCTGCACCGTCCATTCTCTCAAACACAAACTGGTTAGCTCATGCTAAAAGGAGGGTCTGTTGAAATGTAAATGTCATGCATTCACTCTGCCAGTGTACTGCTCTATGTAAAGTTAGTATTTGCTGCACCATTTTCTATTCAGCCGCCATTTTGAGTCATGATCGAAGCTAATTTCTGTCTCACTCTGTCTGCCTCAGCAGAATGCAGCTGCAATATTTTTTTGTATTCTTCCAAGGTTAAGTTTCACTGTACTAATGAACAGACTGTTTTTGCTATCGCATACCTTTCACACTAGATAGACCTGCTCCCACCCTTAGAGCGGCGGGTACGGGCAGAGTAACCTTGACACTGAGATAGCATGTACCCGGTCCTGGGATTGCAACTCATCTTTGTGTGTCTTCTTTGTTCACCAGCTACCAACTGGAAAATTCCCGTCTGGGCGTGTCTTAGTGATTCTGAAATGTACAATATACGTTGTCCTGGGGGTAGAAGTCAGTCCCTCTGCAGCAATCCAAGGAGGCTGGTCAGACCGGACTCCACTTGAGTGTAATACTAATAAATACTTTGGTTTGTATTCTCTACTGTCTGACCGACTCTTCATTTGTTTGGAAGGCTGAGAGGTGGTCACGAGTGACCCGGGTGGCCCTAATCGGGTCACTTCCTTCAGGGACGAGCATCATGAACCACTCAAGGTTTTGTCTCTTGTGAGTTACAGCCCCTCCCACCCACACTCACACATTCAACAAGGGTAATGAATAGCATGTTACACTCAGCACTAATGCATACATGCCATTTATGCTTTTTCACTAAGAAAATATACCTATATATATAAAATAAATAAATATATTTGTTCTAGGAGACTCTTTATGGTTATGCACTCAAACAGCTAAAAAACTATTTCTAACATATTCCATACATATTTTTTCAGCAACTTCAATGTGGGAGAGGTGTGGCGCAGTGGCCAGGGTGGCTGACTCCGGAGCATGGGGCTCACAGTTCGATTTCTGGCGCCGGCGCCAGTGGCAGCTCAGCCCAGCACCCTGTAACTCTGGGCAGTAGCTCGCTTAATCTCCCCGACGGCCCCCAGCGCCTTGAGACCCATAGGGGTGATTAGTTTGTGCTTTAGAAATACCGGATTATTATTATTATTATTAATAATTGAAGGTAAGATATGGTCATGATTTTCATTCTGAAAGCCACAGAAAGTTGCAAGATATGCTTAGCCAAACTTGCCCCAAGTGCACTGCTCATTACCTTACACATGATGTCACTACTGACATCAGAAATGGCATCCCGATAACATCACTGGTGGACATAATGTATCACCTTACCCTGGACATTGATGAAGACATCACTGACAAAATCACATAAAACCTTACCTTCAGCCAGGCCATGGGCTCAGCTCCCATGTGGACATAAACCATTACACATAGCCTTTGACTGAGTGCAGGTGAACAGAGATACAATGGAGTAGAGACCAACCAAAACAGACAATCCACCCAGCCAGGCAAGGACCAGATCTCTCAACTGGCATAGTTCAAGACAGGTATTGGATTTGGCACTTTCTGTAGGGTCATTCCAGATTTTTTCCTTCCTTTTCTGAACCTGTTTTTGTTAGCTTTTAGGACTCTTTGCAGTCTTTCCTGCTAACCAGTGGCAAAACGATTGTGCTCTCTTTGTTAAACATGGTGAGACTGGCACATTTTATCTACTTATAAGTCCCTGAAATATGGTACTACATGTACCCAGGGCCTGTAGATTAAATGCTATATGTGGATTGCAGCACTCATTGTGCCACCCACTAAAGAAACATTGAAAAATATGTCTCAGGCCTGCAACTTCAGCCTGTAGTGTAGTTTTAAACTGCAATTCACCCTTAAGGTAGGCCCTAAAGGCTCATAGGGCAGGGTGCATGGTATTTAACACGTAGGATATATGTAGTTAAGTTTTATATATCCTGGCAGTGAAACATTTCTAAAGTTGTTTTCACTTTTAGAAAGTTGGCATTTTCCTGCCACAACCAAATGTGCCTTTCTACCAGTGCCCAGGGTCACGTCACTATGAATGGCTCCCCTGTTGTGGGTTTGTGCATTTCTTCCACATATAGGGACAAAAAGAGGCCTGGGTGTAGAAGGGGTGGGTCTTCTCGAAGGGATGGCTGGGGAGGATCTCTGCTGTGACCTGATTTCACCACAAAGGGCCCAGCCTGTACCACACACATAGGAACCTGATTTGGCTTGCCCTTGCCTTTGTCACCCTAAACAGTTTAGAGACAAATCCAGGGAAAGAGGAAGAACTGACCAGAACCATTTTATGGGGTAGCCCCCACACAAAGGCTGGACCTAGGTATAAATATGATACCTTCAGAACCTTTCCAGGACGTGTAGAAGAGTCAGAAGAAAAACTGCCCTTCTGCCTGAAGAAGGGAGACTGGACCTGCTTTCCTTGAACTTAGAACTCCCACAAGTGACTCCTAGGGTCGTTGGCTGACCTCCTGTTTGAGCTACAGGGGCACCATAATGTTCCAGAGGCTTTCCCTGCAACTGCCCAACTGCCCAGCTGGCCAGCATCACCTGGACCTGCCTGAGCCCTGCTACCGGTCTCTGCTGGATTAAATCTTGATCCCCAAGAGGTGCTCCCTATGTCCTAGCCCAGAGGTCTTCAAACTGTGGGGCGAGCCCCCCTGGGGGGCCATGGCAGTGTTCCCAAGGGGGTGCAAATGCCTCAGTTAGAACTTGTAAATGAAAATGGCCTGGCAGCGCAAACTTGTTTATTTACCGCATTTTCGGGCTGTCTTCATTTATAAGCAGCAGCTGAAGTGCATGGCAGGTTCAAAGGCGTGATTTAAAAAGAACAATATATTCTGCAACTATTTTATTCAGTTTTTTCACCTGCAGGTAACTGCATATAAAATAAGGCACACCTTAATGAAAAATAATTTCAAGTTAATACTTATGAAACCTCAATTGGTTAATGCAATCACTGCAGATATCTCTGTGTGAGGACTAAGAATTACAGAATTGAATCCTGATGCGCATCGTGGGGAAAAGGGGCTTGTGTATATATAGGGCTATGAGGTCCCAGTCTGTAACAGAAAACATTGTCAATGTGAATATGTAAATCATTATTTTAAAACTGTATTACATACAGTATAAGCTAGGCGCTGCAGAATGGTTTACTCAAAGCCCCTAGTATTATGCAGCAGGGGAGTGCCAAGGGTTGACAAATTATGCAAGAAGAAAAGGCAAATAATGTGGCATATTTTCTGATACTGTTACTTCATTATTTCATACTTTTTACACATAGTAATACTATTTGGGCAAAGATTTTACCTCATTAGTACCAGTTTAACAACCAAATACAGAAATAAGCAAATGAAAGGTGACCAGTTAATCTTTGTGAAGGGCCATCCACTACGAGTGAACATATGACGTCATATTTTAGTAACTTTCAATCCGTTTGGGCTAGCAACAACATTTTTTTCTAAAATCTGCAGCTTATGCACCAGCTGAAGGATTATGTGGCAAATGTGCCGGATCCATAATTATGTGAAAAAAGCCACAGAATCGTATAATTCCAGTGGATCTGGGTTTAGTGTTTACAAGGGCTTTCGAAGCATCTATTTAGTAAAAGGTTGTCAGACTGTAGCTAGAGAAAGCATTTTTGTAATTATCTATTAAAAGGACACTTTCCAGAACTCAACACCCTCATGTCACTTGTCATCATGAAACTTGAAGTGACTCCATCAATTAAGGCACATACTGGGTCCAAATCAGCCCTTACATTTGATGAATAACCAATTGTACACATTTACATTTCTTTCAGGTAGATGAGGAGACAGCTTAGCTTGAACCTTAGAGAGATGACAGAAGGGATATGAGACAAGATCAAGGCCCATGTTTTTAAGAAAGAGAAGAGGAGACTGCCGGTTTCGCAAGGCAGTAGCTATCAGTAGTGCAGCAGGTAAAGTGGCTCTGGATCTTAGGGTTTTGAGGGGCCCACTGCATCAGAGTCATTACTGTCCTACCCCCCAAAAGAGTCACTGGGCCTTGCTAGCATTAGAGCTGAGGAAATCCCTGCTGCAAAGTGAGGGCAACATGTGGGGGCCCATTTTTTCGGAAAGGGATAGAAAGTTTTTTTCAGGACTGGAGTGATGGCCAGACATGGTTGTAAAGGCGGAGAGGTAGCCTGCTACTCAGGGCTGCAGCTAGCCTAACATTAATTCAGCAGGTACAGTTGCATTGGGGCCCAGGAGTGTGAGGGGACCACGACATCCTAATTATGTGGGGTAGAGTTTTTTGGTAAATCTTTTGGTGTGATGTATTTGCTCTTTTACACTGCTCACATTTAGTGCATAATTTGAGCAACAGAAATGTACATCTGAAATTATCTTGTATTCCGAGCCTCCTGTGCTCAGCCTTACCACTCACGCTCCCTCAAGTCTTGCCATAAAGTTTTGGAGGGGGGCCTGACTTCAAAACATTTTCCTTAGGGGGGCTCAGAGCAAATAAAATTGAATACCTCTGTCCTAGACCCTTGGCTGGCATCAGTGTGGACTACTCCTACTTCAAATCTGCAGAAGTCAGCACACCAGGTGAAAATCCAGATGTTTGGGGCTCTTCGCGACCGCAATGGTCACTGTGCCTCCTGCTAATGCAAAGTTAAAAAAGCGACATGCTCCTCAGGCCACATAGTGACCATTCATATCAACTGACAATGCGAAGCTCCAGCGACAACAGTGACCGCTCCTCAAACTGACATCAGTCTCCTGGCAGCCCCCGCCAACATGAGGCTCCTGCTATGGCACATCACATGGACTTCGACTCTAAGAAGGTAAACTCTTCAGTGGGATGAACCTGGTCCTGTTTCAGAATTGGGCTCCATCGCGGTTGGCCTGAACTTGTGACTTTGACCCGGTCGAGCATGACCAGATGACAGCGATTGGTGCTTTGAGCTTCTTGGTACTATTTTTACCTGAATCTTTAGAAATTCATAACTCCATATCTGCTGATTGGATTTTTCTCATTTTGGTGTAATTTGAGATATTCTGTTTTACTCTAATTTTCTAAATTGGTTTGGGATTTTTCTTGTTTGGTGTTTTTACTTTATTACTGTTTGAGTGCTGCATAACTACTTTATACATTGCCTCTAATTTAAGCCTGACTGCTTTGTGCCAAGCTACGAGGGTTAAGCACAGGCTAATTTAGTGACTTGTGTGATTGACCCTGACAAGGATTTTGTTTATTAATTAAGTGGGACTCTCACTCCCCTCAACAAATGCCCTCATTTCTTACATTGGTGGCAGCTGTGGGATCCAGTACTTGTGTTTGTGGTGCGCCAATCACTGATTTGTGTAAAACCAAAAATCTCTTTCAATATTCTGACATCAGAATCGATTTTTTTATAATTCTCCTTGATTGTTTTTTTTTCTAATTCATTTCCTCCGTCACTTTTGTGCACCTGTAATACTGGCAAAAATGAAACTGGAGTTCAGCGTCGTTGAACCATACCAAAAGGAACCACGAATAACGTGCAAGCTGAAGAAATTAATGTAACAGATCTGGAGGCAACTACCAAAGTCAAGACCAAGGAATGTCACTGGGACTGGAGAAGGCAGGGGTAGGAGAAGAGAGTCCCCTCTGCAAACCTGAGGGAGATCTCGTGGGCAGCCAATAGAATGCATGATCTCTGGGGCAGCCAGGAGAATGCAGAAGTCACAATCCAAAAGACAACGGTAGACCAAAAAGTGAATGCTATTATGACACTAAACACTGGAACCATAACCTTGAGATGCTCACTTTAATTATGGGTCAAGACACCACATTTGATGGCCCTTTTACAGGTTAGCAATATTGCAACAGAATTGGGATGCTGCAAAAGTGATCAAGTACTCGACTCAGATACTCACAGCAGTAAGCGGTAGCTGAATGTAGTTTTGTAAGGGTCCATGGCCAGTAGGGACCTCTCAAAAATGGAAGACTGCTGCCACCAAGGAAGATGCCTGTAGTTGGCTATCAGACAACACGCAGCAACTTTATGTGCTAGGAAGTAAAAGAAACCCTCAACAGTAAACTGAACACAGGAAACTGTCCCTACACCTGTCACGCACAGGTTTTCCATATAGCTGCCAATTACTTGGTCCCAACAGCACCCATCTCTTATATAGCATACACAAATACTATCCAACGGTACTCATTTGACAGAACCTTGTGCCCACATGCACCACAGCCTAGTTATACCATATAGTTGGATATTACCATGCTATCAACTGTCCCTTCCACCAGGACACACCACACACCAACCTATAGCAGAAAACATTAAGCTGCAGCTCCTAACACACTTCCAACCAGTGGCAGCTTGCCCTTATGGGCATCAGGTCTTCACCCACCCCCCTTGTTTCTGCCCTTTGTTTATTATACCACTAGTGCAAATAACATTTTATTCAATACAGGTATCATTTGAAAAATGCAGACTTTTGCTGAAGCTAGAGTCAGCAAATGTGGCTGAGGGCTTGGCCAAATGCAGAGAGGCACCTGCATCAGCCATTAGGAAGATTGTTCAGCTATGGAGCAGACCCAGCCCTAGACTCAAGGGCCTGCTGAGTGAGCTTCATGGCCACCCCTTTAGTGATGCGTTGCAGTGTCACTGATACAGGTAGTCCTAGGCGCTTAAGACTTAAACCCTGCAGGGGCTAGGGCTACTCATCAATCACGCTGTCACCTCAACCTCTCCCCTTTCGTTGCAGGGTGAGATGGGGTCAGGAATGCCACTGATACAACCCCACCCTGTGATGAGGTAGGAGCGGGTGATGTGAAAAAGCAAGAAACTGGTCGCTGAAGCCTGCGCATCATTGTGCAGACTCCATCTTTCAGTTTACTGCATCAGTGCTAGAGGGGGGGAAGAAGCTGTGTTCCTGCGGACCAGAGCCAGAGGAAGGTAAGTTAATAAAAAAAACTCTGAAATGTTATGTGTGTCCGTATATGTGTATATGTAAATGTGTGTGTTTGTGTGTGTGTGTGAGAGAGAGAGAATGAGTAACAGTAAGCGAGTGAGAATAGGCGACAGTGAGAGACAATATAACTGTGGGTGAGAATGAGTATGAGTGAGTGAGATTATGTGAAACTAAATTAGAAAGAGAGCAAGTGAGATAGGGTGAGTAAGAATGAGTGGGCGTGAGTGTCAGTAAAAATGAGTGAGTGAGAATTAATGAGGCGATGGGTAAGTGTGAGTGGAAGTGAGAATGAGTGTTAACATACTTGAGTGAAAGCTTGTGTGTGAGAATGTGTGCATGTGAGTGAGTGAGAGTGAGTCACAGATAGTTTATAAATGGAACTGAGTGAGAATGGGAGAGTTAAACTGTGAGGGTGAGTGAGAGTATGAGTGTGAGTGACAGTGACAGTGAGTGAAAATGAGAATAAGGAAGTGTGGAATTGTGTGAAGGAGAAAGAGTCAGGGAGTGTGAGTAGGTATAATACAGTTTGAGAAAGTGTGAAGGAGAAAGATTAAGGGAGTGTGAGTGAGTGAGAATAAGAGTGAGGAAATGAAAGTAAGTAAACATGAGGGAGTGAGAGTTTGTGTGAGCGTGCTACTGTTGTGAGTGGGTCACTCGCCAGGGGACACTTGAGGTGATTCTTGGCTTACGTAGGCATCCATAGCAAAATGCTGGCACTTTAGAGGTAATTCTTGGCAAAACAGACTGCTGGGCAAAATGCAGCCACTGGCACATTACATGTAATTCTTGGAATAAGGGGAACTCTTGTCAAGATCCTGCCAATGGCGTTCTGGGTCTAGTTCTTGGCATAAGGGGCACCCATGGCAAAATCTGGATGCATTAGAGCAGCAGTTCTTAACCAGTCGACCCTTGGGGGTCCACAATAGCTATTCAGCTGACCTGCAACTGCTTAAAAAATTAAATAATATTAACAGATTAATAAAGTGTATATAAATAAAGAAGAAACATCTAAAATTTAAAATTTTAAAACCTTTTGTAAATGTGAAGGAATTTGAAATTGAATGCTAAACATTTAGGGGTCGATTACAATGCCGTCCGGAAAGGCTCCGAACGGGATTTGGATTCGGCAAATTCGATTCAGAACCTATGTTTCCGACCAAATCGGACACCTTACTGGACAACCGATTACAAGGCAAGTAAACCGTTTGGGCTGTCCGAATCGGTTCCGAACGGCATTCGGACAGCCCGAGTAGTTCGGAGCCGAATCGTACAGCTCTATGGACACGGTTTCTGAGCGAGCGATTACGATGACTGATTCGGACAGCCATTCTGATTCGGTCTGCCTGACACGAAACAGCTGTCGGAATCTGACTTTGGGGGCCCGTAGCCGGCCCCCCTTTACCCATAGGACTACGGTTGTGGCCCATGGGTGTACCCAAGGGACACCCTGTCAAATCATGCACAGTGTGGCAGGCACCATGGGGTGCCCGCCACAGGGTGCAAGGTTTTTCCCAACCACCCCTTTCTTCAATGGGAGAATGTGTTCTTGTTCAGAACACAGGCTCCCATTGAAGTCAATGCGAGTCTTGGGAAACTTCGTAATCGGTTGGTCGGACTCGCAGAACCTGATTCGGCCAGAAACTTTTCCGAAACCGATTCGATTGGAATGAGTTTCCGAACGACATCGTAATCGGGCCCTAAGTTGGTATCCTCAGATTGATTTATGGGAATAGCGCAAGTGAATCAAATAGAATACAATATGGATGATGGGTGGCCTTAACTGAACTTATAAAAGCTCCAACATTCCTTTTAAATTAAAAAAAATCGAAAATATTTCATTATTTGTATATTTCTGTGATGAATACTTGTTTCTGTATTTTTGTGTATTGTTTTGAAGTTCAAATTATCGAAATTGATTAAGTCGGGTTCTCCGGATTCCAGTAATGACTCATTGGGGGACACGATATTCCAATAATGATGCAGTGGAGATCCCCGGATTCCAGTAAAGATTAAGTGGGGGCCCACATAAGTCAAAAGGTTAAGAACCACTTCACTGGAGGTAACTGGCACATGAAGCACCCATGCAAAATGCTAGTACTAACATACCGGAGATAATTCTTGGCATTAGTGAGGAAAATCATGGTATGGGGGTGGGGGGGACAGGCACCCAAGACAAAATGCTGACCTTTATATAGTAGCGGTAATTTTTGACTGGAATAAGTGGGCACCCATGACATATGGGGAGCATCCATGACAAAATGTAGGCTCTGACATTCTAGAAGTCATTTTGATATATGGGTCACCCATGATATATGGATGAAGTCAATTGCAAAATTCTGGTGCTGACATATTGTATGTAATTATTAACATAAGGGAACAACCATCACATAAAGAATACATACATGACACTGCTGGCCCTGGCACAATGGAGATAATAATTGTCCAGCCGGTGGACATGTGCAAAAGGTAGTTGTTGGACTGCAAATGCGTTTGACCGACTCCTTCTAGCATTGGGCAAGTTAAGTTAGCATTTACGGCGCCATTTTGTCTTCAGCCGCCATTTTGTAGTTTGATAGAAAGTAAGCTTTTGTCTCATCAAACTGTCTGCCTCAGCGAAAAGCTGCTTCGAGTTGCTTTTGTTTATCATATTCAAGGTTCAATCCTAATGTACTAATGAATAGCTTATTCTGCCTTTGCATGCCTTTCCTCTACCGTAGTCCTGCTCCCACACTAGAGAGAGTTGAGCTTGAACAAGATGACCCTGAAAGTGTGATAACATGTACCCGTTCTGCAGGTGGTAGCTCATCCTACTGTACCTCCTTTGTTCAACAGTGCCTGAGCTGGAAAATTCCACTCTGGGCGGGTCCTTAGGGGTGTTGAAATGTATATTATGTGTTACCAAGTTTGGTGAAGTCAGTCCCCTCTGTAGCATCTAAGGAGGCTAGTCTGACTGGACTCCGCTCGAGCACAATATACTAATAAATAACTTGGTTTGTATTCTCTACTGTCTCATCGACTCTTCATTTCTTGGAAGGCTGAGAGGTGGTCGCGAGTGACCCGGGTGGCCCTTATCGGGTCACTTCCTTCAGTTGGCGCCCGAACAGGGACCACATCGGGTGACCCATCTTTGCCCACGGACGGGTGAGGAGGACGGGGCCGCGTCGGGTCGGATAGGCAGATCGGGGATCCCTGCATGATAGAGCCTAGTACTCGCAGCTGCCCTGCCTGTCTGATCGGGCGGTGCCTCGCCCAGCAGTCATCCCCGCTGGGGTCCTGAAAGGCGAAACCCTTGGATCTGACCTTTTGGTCCGAAGAGTCGGCAGTGGAGTGTGAGAAGTTGGCCTGGCATATGCTGTCCACTAATTATAGTGGGCACCTTGCACCAGTCCAAATCGACTCTTATGGTAGGTAGGTTAAAGACAACCTTATTGAAAGCTATCCTAGTGGTAGCTATGGAGAGCAGCCTTCAGGCTAAGTCTTGAAGGAATGTAAAGCAGCTTGTTTTACCAGTCTATAATCTCTTGAGTGACCAAATGAAAGAGCACCACACCAGGTATATATTCAAAATATATGTATTTATTACTAAACACACCCCTCTAGTCTCTTTATGAGGCTAGAGTTCGAAGTACATAGGTTATAAGATCTTAAATCACAATAATAGCACAAATACACGTTTGGGCCCTAGGGGCGTACCAAACCATATACCAATAAAATGGTATGCGAACCACGACTGAACTAGACACTAGGCCTAGAGCCTCTAGAAGTGCTTGGACCACAAGGAACCACCCAAGGTAGTAACACAGGGGACCCACGGGAGACGCGTGCAGTGTAAATACACAACCGCGATACGCCGTTAACTTCTATGGAGAAAGTCGGGATCGGGAAAATAGAGGAAAGGGACACTTAGAAGAGGACTAGGACAAAACCCTTTGAGATCTAGGACTTTGAAGAGTCTCTACCCACGGGAGCACCGGAGTACTCGTGTTACCTCACCCAGGGAAGCCGGGTGCATAGGTGCCTTTCGGGGTCGGGTTTCGTCGTCGATTCGAATGGCGATCTGCTGCAAAGTGCTGCTGGCGGCCAAGGGAAAAGTGTCCGGGTGGATCCAAGAGTGGATCGGAGTTCTGGTGAACCTGAAAGCAGAGGGGACAGAGTCTGGGTCACTAGCCAGTGACCAGGAAGGCGATGGACAGATGCCCACCGATGTCGAGTGCTTCAGGTGCGTTGACGGTCGTCTTGACTCTTCAGCCACGAGGTCCGGGAGGCGTTGTCGGTGACCAGGAGCAGGATTCGGGCTGGTGCTCGATGTCTGTCGAGTGCTGAGGTGTCGGCGACCGGATTGGACCCAACAAGCCTTGGCAACGGCAAGTCTCAAGTAAGATGTAGATCGTTGATGATGCAGACCAGCAAGGTCTGGGGAACTCACCCAGCGAAGGTAAGTGAGGGCAGGCCTGGAGCAACCAGGATGCCAAGTAAAGAAAAGATTGGCCTTCGTTAAGGGCTACTAGCCAACGGGCTAGCGACCGCGAAGGAGCCTCGTGACGCCGCACGTGGAGCTGGCTTACAGGACACTCGTGGAGTGGGGGCCAGTGATCTTCGGTGCAGGTGGTGCTGGAGGCTAGGGCTACTCGGAGCCCAAAGCACGACTTCTTGGAAGACCCAAAAGATGGTGCACTTGCAAGTGTGCTCGGTGTCCAGGGGTCACGGTCTCAAGTCACCCACGATAGCCACGGGCCTCAGCTTTGCTGGGGACTCAGGGTAGCCTCGGGGAAGTCTGAGAATTCACCTCTGGTGATGCGATGACTTCGGCGTACGACGGGAGCTTCAGTGATGCGAACCGGACAGATGCTTCTTTGGTGCCTGCCAAGCAGGGGAGTCACTCCTTGACCCCAAGGGAGATTCTTCAGTCCTCTAATCTTGTCGTAGAGCGTCGAAGGTCCAGGATTCAGTGTCAGAGTTTCGTCCAGGTATAATCTGCTTTGCAATGGCAAGGTTCCCCTCTTATACTAAAAAGAGGGGATGGACTAGCTCTATGACCCCACCTATGGGAGGGTCAAGGAGGGGGTGGCTACACCCACTTCCCTTTGTCCAGTTTCGCGCCAGAGCAGGGGCAGGTAGCCCCTGAGCTGGTTTGAACTGGCATATGCACAGAGGAGCCTTTTGCTCCCCCAGTGCAGGACTTCAAAGCACTCTAAGAGTGCACCCACCCAGCCCCAATACACATTATCCTGTCTGGGGAGGTGGTCACACCTCCCTGCAACAGGAAACCTATTGTCCAGGCCTCCCCTGCCGGAGTTTCGTTCAGCAGCAGGAGGCCAGACTTGTGTCTGTGGCAGCAGCATCCATTTTGTGATGTCAGGGCTTCAGAAAGAAGTTACCGGGTAAGCCAGAGTTAACATGTCTTTCCCTCTAGAAGGGTGGAATGCTACCCCTGCCGCCAGGATTGGCGGGGGGTAGTATTCCAAGATGTTTGACACCAAACACGACATGTTTAGGTGCAGCCATTCCAAAGTTAGCATTTTACCGCGAGGATATAATGCGCTTAAGAGTATATGGTCAGGCTGCACTACAAACAGCATCAGAGATGGTCTCCGAACGCTGCAGAGGGGCCCTGCTCATGCAGGGGCACCCTCTCACATAGGAACCATGCACTCTGCCTTTAGGATTGATAAGGCCTGCCTTAGGAGTGACTTATAGGTTTATATGTGTGTATGTATTTAGTGATATAGGTAACCTATATCACAGTAAGGGGTGCATGCACCACCCTACCCAGGCTGCAGTAGCAGACCTGTGGTGTCAGTTTGGATGGCCTTCCAGGGGTGGCATAATACATGCTGCAGCCCCTGGTAGGCCTCTGAGGTACCTATGCCCTTGGTACATAGTATACCATATACTAGGGACTTATAAGGGCACTCCAGATTCCAATCAGAGATGTGCCTAAGGCACATGGAAACCTTTTACAGAGAAAGCAGATAGACTGGGGCCCTGAATAGCAGGATCCCAGTCCAACTAAGTCATAAACCAGCAAAACACCATAAAAAAAGTGGGGGCAACCATATAGTCAGATTCCACCTTCCTACATAACCCCCCCAAACGAAAGGAGATAAGGCTAACTCTTGGCCAGTTGAGCCTTCATTGACTAAGTGGTCATATAAGGAAGCACCTGCACTAGCATGGTTGCCCCCTGTCTTATGGTCCACTAAGCAATCCCTCACCCTAAGGGTATGAGAGGGTCTCCACCATGGGGAATCACTACCTGTGGTGTGCTTAGGTAAAGCACAAGGCTGGTGAGGTGTCTGAGTAGGGAAGTGAGGCCCTAGGAATGTTGGCCTCAGCTTCCTCAGATCACTGGTCACCATGTATGCCTGTCTTTCCATGACTGAGTTGCACTTTGCTCTAAGGGTCAACCTTTGGCTGCCTACAGCTGGGGGTTGGGTCCCTTTGGATGGACTACTGGAGGGACATGGCAGGTTTGGAACCTTCTGGTCCCAGGTTTGCCCTTGCCTACCAGAGTCCTTCTGGGGAGGTCCCTACATAAAGGTATGGGGGATCCCTCAGTGTGTAGAGGAATTTTCACCTGGCTAGGGCTACTAGACTGGGTGCCCCTAATCTGCTGATGGGGGCTTCCTCTGAACAGGGGGCCCTGGGGGTCCACTGACCTCCCTGACCTCTGCAGCCCTGGGCTGACTGAGGCAGGGTAGAGAGGGGCAGGTTACCTGCTCCAGACGGGGTACCACCTTGGAAGGGTCCTCTGCCATCAGGGGTGTGGCCAGGCCAGGCCTGACTACCTCTGTGGCAGTTCCTTCACTAGGGGTAGGGTCAGTTCCCTGAGGAGGCTGACCCTTACCTACTGTCTGGGGGAAGAAGACTTTTCTTCAACCCTTGTGCTCTCTTTTGGGGGAGAGTGGGCCATTCTTTCAGGCTCCATCTCTCCAAATTCTTGGGCTGGGGCTGTGGCCATCACAGCCCCACTAACCTTTACAGGGACGCCCAACATCCTAAGATGGGTTTGGTGTTCCACTTCAGCCCAGGCTGAAATTTCCAGATCATTGCCCATCAGGCAATCTACAGGTAGGGTTGGGGACACTGCCACTCTTTTGGGCCTGTGACCCCCTCCCAGCTGAGATTGACTATGGCCATGGGGTGATCTGTTCTGACACCATCAATGTTGGTCACCTGGTATTTAAACTCAGGTAAAAGCTGGTGAGGGGGACTAGTTTCCCTGCCACCATGGTGACACTAGCCCCTGTGTCCCTAAATGCCACAGCTTTCTGACCATTAATTATTGGCTCCAATCTGTACCTGCCCAATGCTATGGGACCCATGGTAAAGGTGGCAAATCCTATACCACCATCAGAGTCAGAGGAGTCTGTTGAGGGGTCCCTGTCTAAACTAGGGCCCACCTCTGTTCCTCTTGCAAAAGCACCTAACTTTTGGGTGCACTACTCCCAACTGGAGGATTACTACTGGTAGTACCAGGAGGGGTGGTAGTAGTTGTGGGAGGAACATTTTCTTTATTGCCAATCCTGGGGCAACTGGGATCAGTTTTCCAGTGCCCAGGCTTTTTACAGACATGGCAATAGGGTTTCTTTTCAGGAGAGGAAGGAGTTTGGGACCCACCCCCAGAAGAGGAATTTTGGGGCCCTGTAGGGGACTTATCCTTAGATTTATCCCCACCTTTCTCTTGGGACTTAGTAGAATCTTTCTTCTGGTCACCACCCTGATTTCTAGTTTTTACTCTGGTTCTGACCCACTTGTCTGCCTTCTTTCCCAATTCTTGGGGAGAGGTCAGATCAGAGTCCACCAGATACTGGTGCAAAAGCTGGTTTTGACAATTATTAAGGATCTGCTCCCTCATAATCAAATTGTACAATCCTAAAAAGTCCTGCACTTTGTTGCCATGTATCCAACCTTCCAGAGCCTTTGTAGCACAATCTACAAAATCAACCCAGTCTTGAGTCTGAGCTTTTGGGTGTCTCTGAACTTCAACCTATACTGTTCAGTGGTTAGGCCAAACCCATCTATCAGAGCACTCTTCAAGACTGTGTAATTGTCAGCATCCTCTTCTCTTACAGTGAGGAGCTTGTCTCTACCTTTGTCTGCAAAGGAGAGCCACAAGATTGCTGCCCACTGCCTCTGGGGGACCTTCTGAACTTTACAGGCCCTCTCCAGTGCAGTTATCCATTTGTGGATGTCATCCCCACTCTGGTAGGGAGGGACAATCTTGTTTAGGTTTCTATGGTCATAAGACCT
>CAWUFW010030037.1:0-17945 GCA_963921515.1 Calotriton arnoldi
TTTCCGTCCGTGGCGGGCGGTTTGACTCCGACTCGGACGATGGCGGGCGGTATTTTGTGTGATTTTTCCGCCGATGGCGGTTTTCGGTTTGTGTAATCATAATGGCGTGGTCGGTGTTCAGGCGGTGTGTGCGGGCGGATTTTTGCCGCTTCCATGCCTGGCGGATTTATTTACGCCGGGTATCGTAATGTGCCCCAAAGTTACTTTAGTACCACTTTCTCATGTATACTGTTGTTCTTGTCTAGAAGCCATGTCCTAAATGATTGGTGTGTATCCATCATGTATGGGAAACAGCTGTTCCTCAGGATCCTGGAGTCATTGGTTGAACTGTGAAATCAGGCTAATGAATACTGGAGTACCAGCTCATTTAGTTTATGGATTTTCCAATTGCTGCAGATTTACTCTGTAGCCCTGCGTGCACTCAGCAGTACATTGAGTTTTGATGTTAGGGAAGCCCACAGTTCCATAGAACTTGACCTTGATACCTTTTCCTGTTTTAAGGTGTTTTGGAAAACAATGTTTTGAAGACTAAAGTAAGTATGGAAAAAGAGGGCTGTGATGTGCCATGCAGCAGTCACAATAGGATCTGGTATCAAGCAGTGTCATTACACCTCAATCTATTAAGCAGTTTCAAAAGAAGTGTTGGACTTAAACCTCTCTATAGGGTCACCCCAGACTTTTTGCCTTCACTTCCATCTTTTGGGAACCTGTTTTTGTTGGCCTTTGGGACACTGTGCACCTTACCACGGCTAACGAGTGCTAAAGTGCTTGTGCTGTATCCCTAACACATGGTACAATTGGCTACACCTGATTTACATTTAATTTACTTGTAAGGCCCTAGAAAATTGAACGTCTAGTGCCCAGGAACTGTAAATGAAATGCTAATAGTGAGCAGCTGCACTCCTTATGCCACCCACTAAGGTAGCACTTTAAAATCACGTCTCAAGCCTGCAACTGCAGCGAATCACTGACATAATATCGAAGACAAAAATATCTACATACACAAATATCGATGTAAAAATATCGATAGTCAAAATATAAGACATCCTATCTTTAAAATGTAAATGACAAAAATATTGAGAAAAAAATATAGATGTAAAAAATATCGATGTCCAAAATATCGTTTTTTTTATATACAAAAATAATGTTAAAACAATTATATTATAAAATTAACTAAAAAAAATTACTTAGATATATACATTTAAAAAAATATAATAAACAAATTAAATTTTAAAAAATGTAAACGTACATATATAAAATTTAATATATAAATGTATATTTACTTTAAAATAATTAATAAACTAATAACTTTAATTTATTTTAAAATATAAATATATGAAAATTAATTATAAAATGTATATATATATACATACACCTATAACATAAAATATAATAATAAAAACATTATATTATAAAATAAAATACAATTTTTTTTATACATTTTTAAACTTACATTTAGCACTCCATTGAGTGCAACCGTAGGAAAATTATTGAATAGCATAGGGGTAAAAAATGTACTGTTCCCACTTCGATTACTGCAACAGTAGGGAAAGTGTTGGATAGCGTAGGGATAAAAATTACTATTTCCACTCCACTGAGTGCAACAGTAGGGAAAGTGTTGGATAGAGTATGGGTAAAAATTACTATTCCCACACCAGTGAGTGCAACAGTAGAGAAAGTGTTGGACAGCGTAGGGGAAAAAATAACTATTCCCACTCCAGAGAGTGCAACAGTAGGGAAAGTGTTGGATAGAGAAGGGTAAAAATTACTATTCCCACTCCAGTGAGTGCAACAGTAGGGAAAGTGTTGGATACGTAGGTGTAAAAATTACTATTCCCACTCCAGAGAGTGCAACAGTAGGGAAAGTGTTGGATAGCGTAGGGGTAAAAATTACTATTCCCACTCCAGTGAGTGCAACAGTAGGGAAAGTGTTGGATAGTCTAGGTGTAAAAATTACTATTCCCTCTCCAGTGAGTGCAACACTAGGGAAAATGTTGGATAGTGGAGGGGAAAAAATTACTATTCCCACTCCAGTGAGTGCAAAAGTAGGGAAAGTGTTGGATAGCAAAGAGTAAAAATTACTATTTCCACTCCAGAGAGTGCAACAGTAGAGAAAGTGTTGGATAGCGGAGGACTTCAAATTACTATCCCACTCCAGAGAGTGCAACAGTAGGGAAAGTGTTGGATAGCGAAGGGTAAAAATTACTATTCCCACTCCAGAGAGTGCAACAGTAGGGAAAGTGTTGGCTAGCAGAGGGTTAACATTAATATTTCCCAAAAATTAAAATTAAAAGAAAAAAGAAACAAAATACCAACTACAATACAAAAATTGTTAATAACACAAAAATAAAAATATATAAAAATATAAAAATTACAAAAGATAGAAAGATATTTTAATGTTAAAAAGTACTAAAGATTAACTACAAACATTAATTTATAAAAAATTTAAGAAACATTTTACAAACAAATAACTATATTTAATATAAATTAATTATAATCAAAAAATTAATTATTAATGATTTTTAAATAAATTACTTCACACCATATTCCCCTATAAACGCATAAACAACTCCTACATAATTGACACAATTAACATAATTACCAATTAATTAATTAGAATTAACAAACAATTAATAATTAATTATTAATAAATGAATTACCACAAACAACACTATAAAATCGAAATATAAAAAAATACTAATAAATAACAATTAATTAGTTTATTAAAATTAAATTACTTCCCACCCTATTCCCCTATACACCTACAACCCGCTTCTAAAAAAAATAACACACTTAACATAATTATCAATTAATTAATTAATAAAAATTGATCACCAAATAATTAATTAATAAAAAATAATTATAAATACTAATAAATAAAATGTATTAATTACTTTATTATAATTAAATTATTTCCCACGCTATTCCCTATAAACCCACAACCCGCTCCTAAAAAAACACAATTAACATAATTATTAATTAATTAATTAATAAAATTTGATAACCAATTAATAATTAATTAATACAAAATTAATTATAAATACTAATAAATAAAAAATATTACTTTATTATAATTAAATTACTTCCCAAACTATTCCCCTATAAACCCACAACCCGCTCCTAAAAAAAGTAACACAGTTAACATAATTATCAATTAATTATTTAATACAATTTGATAACCAATTAATAATTAATTAATAAAAATTAATTATAAATACTAATTAATAAAAACTATTAATTACTTTATTATAATTAAATTACTTCCCAAACTATTCCCCTATAAACCCACAACCCACTCCTAAAAAAAAGTAACACAACATAATTATCAATTAATTAATTAATAAAATGTGATAACCAATTAATAATTAACTAATAAAAAATTAATTATAAATACTAATAAATAAAAATTATTAATTACTTTATTATAATTAAGGGGCCTATTACGATGGCGGTCGGAAAACCTCCCCGACCGCCATGGTAGCGGGAAAAGACTGCCCGCATGGACCGCGACAGCACCGCCGGTCAAATTACGAAGACCTGCGGTCGAAATCCGATCGCGGCGGTCGGATCGCGGGCCTTAACATTGCGGCCGTTGCTGCTGCCCGCAGCACCGCCGCGATGTCCAAAGGAGCATGTCCTGCATTTTCCTGCACTGTGTGGCAGGCACTGCACAGTGCCTGCCACCTGGTACAGGGAAATGTAGGGGGGACCATGGGTACCCCCAGTGCACCCACCCCCCCAAAAACATTGGGGGCCCACAATGGGCCCCCAGAAGACAATCTCCGCATGCCTTACCATGGCGGTTTGACCGCTGAGGAAAGGCTGGCTACCGCCGGCATCATGATCCTGCCGGCGGAGCCTGCTCTGCACCGCCACCATTATCCCGGTCCTGCTCCGTCCACCAGGCAGGAGTGCGGATGGCATCCGGCGGAAAAGCGACGGTCGGAATTTACCACCTCCGCGGTCACCACCGCCATCCTAATATGACCGGCGGTTTTCTTGGTTGCGATGGCGGGCGGATGTCCACCGCCGATACGGCGGGCGCCACCGCCGGCCCGGCGGTGGACATCCGACCGCCATTGTAATAGACCCCTAAATTACTTCCCACCCTATTCCCGAATAAACCCACAACCTACTCCTAAAAAAAAGTAACACAATTAACATAATTATCAATTAATTAACTAATAAAATTTGATAACCAATTAATAATTAATTAATAAAAATTAATAATAAATACTAATAAATAAAAATTATTAATTACTTTATGATTAAATTACTTCCCACCCTATTCCCTATAAACCCACAACCCGCTCCTAAAAAAAAAACCATAATTAACATAATTATCAATTAATTAATTAATTAATAAAAACAATCACCAATTAATAATTAATTAATAAAAATGTACAATAAATACTAACAAATAAAAATTATTAATGACTTTATTATAATTAAATTACTTCCCACCCTATTCCCCTATAAACCCACAACCCGCTACAGAACTAAAATACGCAAAATTTAATTAACATAAAATTAATCACTTCTAAAAATTTCACACATACATTAACAAAAACAGCTATACTTATACAAAAAAATTAGATCACATACTTTTAACATACATACTAAAATACAGAACACTAATATAAATATCGATATTATTAACAACGATATTTTTACAAACGATATTACTGACTTTGATATTAACGAAAACGATATTTCTTACCTTCAAGTCGATATTCTGGTCCACGATATTCTTGCAGTCGATATTATGCCATTCGATATTCACAACTCGATATTCTGGCACTTCGATATTCACAACTCGATATTCTGTCTGTGCACCCACTGCAGCCTGTAGTGCAGTTTTAAATTTTAGTTTCAACCTGGCAAAATAAACCTTGTGCCAGTCCTAAACCTTCCTTTTTAATACTTATTGGTCACCACTGAGGTAGGACCTAAATGCTCATAGGGCAGGGTGCATTATATTTAAAAAGTAGGACATATGTGTTTAAGTTTTAAATGTCCTGGCAGTGAAAAACTCCTAAAGTTGTGTTTCCCGGTTGTAAGCCTCATCGCTCCCATTGGCTAAAGCTAGGTTACCTTAATACATTTAATAAGTGTCAATTTTTGGATTGGTAAAGTCTGATTTTAAGTCATCATTCCGAAAATGCCTCTTTTGAAAAGTTGAAAGATGGAGATTAACATGGCCGCCGGAGGAGGAGCCCCCCGAGGAGCTCCCGGTTTGGGGATCACCATCTGGTGAATATCCCCGGAAAAACCACCTCACCAGTCCACCACTTGCCCGCACCTTGGACCGGACAGCGGAGCCCTCCGAACCATCGCGCAAAAATGGAGTTTGGCAGCAAACTTACCCGGATTGTCGACCCCCTCAGCCCAGATCGGCGCCCTCACTGCCCGGACCCCAGCGCTGCTCGACTTGACTGATGTCCAGCTCCCGGAGCATTCTGCACGCTGCCTGGCTGATGCCAAGCTCCTTGGGAAGACTGATCCTTGGCGGTGAGACTCTGACGGACCGCATCGGGTCTCCGGTCCCCTCCGTGACTGCCTCGGTGAAGCTAGATCCCGGGAACAGCCTGAACCCTGCAAATCACACCGGGCCTGAGATCGGCTCCTGTGCTGCTGTCCGAGCATTGCGTGCTTGCCTTCTCCCGCACTGGGGCTGCGACTCTAGATCCCGGGAATAGCCTGAGCCCCACGACATACACCGGGCCAAGACGGGCTCCTGCGGTGTTGTCCGGGCATTGCGTGCCTGCCTTCTTCCACGCTGGGGCTGCGTCCCGCTGATGCTATCGCCTGATGCCTGAGCCCACGAGCTACACCAGACCGATCTAAACGTAAGTCTGCAACGCAACGCGACGGCACCAGGATATTGCGCCGCATCTCCCCTTTAATTAATAATAAATGCACCGACGGCTGCCTGGACCCAAAATGGCGGCGCCCCGATAAATACGGGATCATTGTTCTCATTGTTCTCTCTGATCTCCATAATTATCATCAATTGCAGGAACCGACGGCTGCCTGGACCTAAAATGGTGGCGCTGCGGTAAATACGAGGAACATTGTTCCCCCCTGATTGGATCATACAAACAGCATCTAAGATGAGCAGTTAGCATTATGGAATCATATACTGCCTATCACCACCTGTGACTTATTGTCGAAATCTCCACAATTTCCTATATCTGGCAGACTGCTCATCGCCTGTCCCTAAAATGGCGACAGTTTGAAGACAATACAATCACCTTTCATTGCCTGACCTCAAATGGGCGAAAATCCTAAAGACAACCTGACTATCCTCACCCCTACTAGCTATTCCTCGAGAGCTGCCAACCAATCATCTTCATCCTCGCTAGATATTCTTCGAGAGCTAGCAACCAGGCTCTTACCTTAATAGTGCGCTCTCCCAAGGTACTGACTCTTTTCAATTCCAGTTCCCGTACGGCGAGCAGCCCACTCCGCTGCATAATTGTCCCTAGTGGTCCTCGAGTAGCCTACCCGAGCAAGCATGGCAAGTCCTAGCCTATCCGCTACGGGGACAAATTCTTACACACTGGTCTACCCTCCCAACCTCTCCAAAACCGCCGCCAAATCCTTCAAGCACTCCACCCTGAAAAGGCACCCTGAGTCACTGATCTCTGACCTTCGTTACAGCGCGGACAACGGCACAATTCTACTCTAGAAGAACTTCTGCCTGGCGCAAAACCTTTGCCCACCTCCTCAATGTACGTGCAACAAAGAACATTCCATACGGCACTAAGCTAACAATAACACCCTCTCCAACCCTGCGAGCTGACCTCACCATCGCTCTTTACAAAAATGGCATTGTCTTGATCCAAGCCTTAACCAAAAACTTGGATAAATTTGCAGACCTTTTCACCCTCCTCAGAAACCACTTGCATGACTCTGGTAGGGTAACTAACTCCCGCCCTGATGAGTCCTCATCCACCCTACCCATCGTAGCTAGCCACTCACATACCCCTCTCAGGTCTTCCAACACAGACCCCCCTATCCACTCCAACATGGCGCCTGGCCTTGCCATCAGAACCACCCCTAGACCTTTGGCCCCCTCCCCACTAGCCCCCCAAGTAGACTATGCCACCGATACGCCCCCAAAGACCATGATACAGGTCGTGCTTGCCCTCCCAGCCCTCAACCCAACCCGCAAAGGGGCACCATCATAGATGTAGCAACCTACAACACAGACCGTACTAGTCCTCCCTTCCTATCACCTATACATACCGACAGAACAGTTCCCGAATCACTGCCCCCCGCCTTCTAACGCCTCCACCTGACAGGGACATGGTTTCTCTGCTCTCCAGAGCTACCAAACTAACCCAGAGCATTCACATCTCCATCTTGGAATTAATGAACCTCCTTCACCTCGCTGAACTCTCCCTCGCCAACCTCATGCCCCTGCCAAACTCCACCCCTTCACATTCGACAGAGCGCCCTAAACAACCTCTTCCACTAGCCTTGAGACAGCTTCGCCTCCGTAAGCAACCATGTCACCTCGCAGAGGAAGAAACCCTCGCTCTGGTCCTCTCCTACACCTCTTCCCATGCCGCTCCAAGTCCACTAGACCTCACTGAAATGGAAATCTTGGCCATCCTCCGAGACTACAACTCCACCCCAGCTACCCCTCATCCTTTTGAGGGGAATGCCGAACACGCCATCCGCACGGTCACTATCAACCCCAACAGGCCAGCCACCCTCCGCAACAGAACGGTGGTCAAGAGTAATCTAGCACCTGTTCTCCTGTCCGCCCAGACTCCCGAAACTCCGTCCAAATCTTCTCTGTCTGGTCTGTTAATCAATTGCCGATCAGCAGCTAAGCACGCCGCAGATATTGCCAATCTCATCCTTTGCAAAAACTTTGACTTAGCAATCCTAACAGAATCATGGCTCAATGAATCCTCATCTCCATGCCTGGACCTCCTAGTCCCTCCTAACTACAACATCGCAAGGCTGGACAGACAATCGAACAAGAGAGGAGGAGGCATCGCCTGCATCTACCGCTCTAACCTTCATTTCACGGAACTTGTGGCGGACACCACCGAATCCTGCGAATACCTCGCCCTCACTATTTGCAGCAACTCCACCCAACTGTGCAACCTACACATCTTCTACCATCCCCCTGGCAGGAATGACTCCTTCACCGACCACCTCATGGAAATCATCACAGCTAAGATTCCCACCAATGCCAAAGATATCTTCCTAGGTGACTTTAACTTACACTGGAACGATCCCAAGGATCCTCATGTCAACGCCATCAAAGACCTCCTGGCAGATCAAGCCCTGACCCAAGCCTGCTCACTACCAACTCACTCAAAAGGGGCCACCCTTGACTGGATCATCTCCAAAGAATCAACTGTCAAGCTTATCTCTATTGACCCATGCGACTGGTCTGACCATCATGCCATCACCTTCCATCTACCTGGCACCCTCAAGACAAAAGCACCGCAACCGACGATTCCTAAACGCTGGATCAGAGACACCAAGAACTTGGACCGCAATGAACTTGAGGCCCGATGCAAATCCGACCTCCCCCCCTTCGCATATCACAACAGTCAGTGGCCTCAATGATCACTACTCTGTGACTATCTCACACATCCTGGACGATCTAGCCCCTCTTAAACTGAAAAGAACCCAAATCAAAGACAGAAACCCCTGGTTCACGGGATCCCTTAATAATGAGAGGAGAGCCCTCCGGCAAGCTGAAAGATCCTGGAGGCAGCACCCTCCACCGCACATCTAAAACTCCTCCGCCAGGCCAGAAATGTCTACAACAGGAACATACTCAACTCAAAAAAGACTTCTTCAGAACGGAACTAGAGAAAGCCAAGAACAGACCCCACAAGCTCTTCGAACTGGTCAAACACCAATCTAATAAACTGACCAAAACATCGAAAGAAACCCCAAATCTCTTATATCCTCAGAGGAATTCTCCTCTTTCTTCGCTGACAAAATCTTAGCCCTCGGAAACGAACTCAGCTCCATCACACACCCTCAACCCCTTCCTGACCCGCCGCCTCCCACCGCGACGCACCCACTGGCTCCACCCAAAAACCATGCTCACTGGACTGTCTTCAAAGACTATGACGAAGACTCCATCTCTAAAATCCTTTCTACCTCAAACCCGAACAACCATTTTAATGACCCGCTCCCTGCCAACTGCCTAGCTGCCGTCGCCCAATCCATTATTCCAAGCTGGACTACAATAATCAACGCCTCCCTCCAGCAGGGAACGATGCCTGACTCTCTAAAAGCCGGCCAAGTCCTCCCCATTCTGAAAAGCCGTCGCTGGATCCAGCCTCCCCGACAACTTCAGACCCATCTCTAACATCCCACTCTTAGCCAAAGTGCTGGAGAAATGTGTGCAACAGCAGCTAAGTCATCACATCAACAACTTCCACCTGCTGGATGACTTCCAATCCGGATTTAGACCAGGGCATAGCACCGAAACCACCATGCTCCATATCGTGGATGATGCTCTCCAAGCCCTTGACCAAGGCAAAACGTGTCTCCTAATCCTCCTGGACCTATCCTCGGCCTTCGACACAGTCAACCATGAAAACTTCTCGAACGCCTCAAACTCAGGATGGGATTGGATGGCACTGTTCTAGATTGGTTTAGGTCCTTCCTCCACAACCGGTCACAGAGATTCCTAATCAACGGCAACCTATCGTCACCATCCCCGGTCACGGTTGGAGTCCCTCAAGGATCAACCCTGTCCCCCACCCTTTTCAACCTTTACCTAGAACCGCTTATCGAAGTATTACGCGCAGCTAATATCTCCTATCATATGTACGCTGATGACACCCAGATCTACATCAAAACCTCTTCTCTCGAAGAGATCCTCTCCCTGAACGAAGCCCTGAAACTCACTGTCCAATGGCTCGCATCCAATCAACTTAAACTCAATGCAAAGAAAACAGAATTTCTCCTGATCTCCCTCCCAATACCAACCTCGAGATTCAATCATGGATTAAGGCTATCACAGCCTTAAATTGCCCACCGACCATTGTGAACTCGGCTAAATCCCTGGGAATTACCCTCGACAGCAATCTGAACATGCGGGACCACATCAATTTGATGGCCAAAACAGCCAGATTCCACCTGAGCTACCTTAGGAAATTGATGCTCCCGACCTAAAAATGGCAGTCCAAGCACTCGTCATCTCTAGACTGGAATACAGCTGCTCAACCCTCTCGGGTTTACCTAAGATCTCCCTGGCACCTCTTAAAGCCTGCCTCAATGCGGCCGCCAGACTACTTACCGGCACAAGGAAATACGATCATATTTCCCCACACCTGAAAGCTCTCAACTGGCTTCCCCTGGAGGCAAGAATACAACTCAAACTAGCATGCATCACGCACAAAGCTTTATACTCTAACTCCCCTGCTTATCTGACACAGAAACTTGTAATCTCCGGAGGAACCAGAAACTCCCGATCTTCCAGAGACCTCTTGCTCCAACCTGCACGCTTTCGGAAAAAAAACCTACAATCGAGCCTTCTCAGGGGCTGCTCCAAGAATATGGAACTCTCTCCCACCCGACATCAGAAGAATCCCCTCTCTGACTCGCTTCAAAAAGGATACCAAAACCTTCCTTATGGGCAAATTTCTCGGCTAAATATTGACTCATCCACCACCATGGCCCGACCTATGGCCGTCCACTACCTCCCTCGGACTACCTTGTCACCCCATCAGGAACTTGGGGCCCAACTTGAATAATTGTAAATTTAATCTGTAAATATGGCGTCTCGCCTTGAGTAACTGGTTATGTAAACTGTAAATACATGCTCCTTTTTCCCTTATGTACCCGGCTACCCTCCCCCTTACCACTCGAGCTGCTACTGGTTGATTCTAAGTCTGTCTATATATTGCGTTGCTCTCCTGTAAAGCGCTCTGATACCCTAACGGGTCAAGTTCGCGCTCTATAAAACACATAAATAAATAAATAAATAAACAACAGTAGGTGGTTGCAATATTCAAACACTTTTCCAATAACGCCCCAAGCTGTAAGAAATTGGTATCTCTAAGTAGTGCTTCAGAACTCACCAAGCCTTGTCCTGAGGAGAACCCACAAAGGAATTAGGGGTTCGAAACGCGTTGACCATCACCCACGGGGTACCTTAGTACAATGGACATCAATGTGCAGGACTCTAATTAAGTTATAGAAAAAGAAAATACCTTTCCAGCCCATATTAGATTTTCCTAGGACCCCTCCCCTGTGTTCCAAGAGCATCAGTTCTGAATCTATTGCTCTGGGTGTTTTTAATGATAAGACTGGTGTATTTTGAACAGCCAATTGTGTGTTCTTGTTTTTTGTATGTCGTATTTGATTTATTTCACATTTGAGCACAGTATGTTTCGACTATTTTACGCTTTGGTGATCTAATTGTTGGTAATTTCTATCTTTCCTGTAGCAATGTAAAAATCGTAAAAGTATTCAAATCAACTGTTTGGGTGAGGTAGGGAGCACCCATCCCTCCCCCAACCCAGCTGGCGCGATCGTGGAGCTGCCGCTGTGCTGTGGGTCTGATCCGGCCTACGGCTTGACTTCATGCCCAGCTCGGGTGGTGCCAAGCCCCCATCTCCGCAGGTGGCTTGAATTCGGGCCACAGCTCTGGGTGTCGAGCCCCCGTGCCTGGTGAGGCGGCATGGGGGATTCCTGCCTCGGATTCGGAGTTTGCCGGCTGAACGTCCGGTCTCCGCTTCAGGGAGAAGGGAGAAGTGAGAAGCACACCCCAGCCTCCCCCTTCCCCGCTGCCAAGGTCCTGGGATGCCGTTGGCTTGAAGGTACGTTCCGCCGGATCTGCCCTTCTGCTGCTGCTTAAAATGCCTTCCACCGTTGTCATCAAAGGCTCTGGGAGTGAACACTGCCGGCTTATGGCCCAGCTTTTAGCTGCGCACGTTTCTATGATCTTGGGCGTGATGCCTCTGTGATCTTGGCCCGATCCGCCCTGCGATGCTGCCTCGTTGTTGGAGCCGGGCGCCGGAGGGACTGTGTGCTGAGCCCTGGGGAATTTTTGACCGCAGCTGTATCTGTTAGGAAAGAACATGGCGCCCGGGGGTCCCGAGAGGCTCGGGAGAGGGTGAAGAAGTCCCGCTGGAGGTGCGGCGACTTTTACTTTTATTTGACTCAGAATCTTTGCGCCCGTTGGTCCCGAGAGGCTCGTGGGAGGGTTAAGAAGTCCTGCTGGAGGTGCGGCGATTGATATTTTTATATTTGTTTCAGAACTTCAGAGTCTCTGCAAGACTGGTGCTAGATTTAATATGCCAGGGACTACATTTCTCTTACAGGGATCATCTTGCACGGGCTACCTTGGAAGGAGTGTCTCATTGTTAAATCACTGTCTCTAGTGCGCAAACACCACTAAGTGATATTTCTAGGGCAATCATTTTGTTTTCTATCAGCCTAAATGTCTTCTATGACCAAGCAACATCTCTCCTTTGGAGGTCTCACTTTTTAAGTCGACTTCACGGATAAGCCCATGCTTTCTCAATTGCTGCAGCCCAGCACCGGAATAAACTAAGAGTACACATCCAGAAATAGCAGAATCTTGCCAGGTTTAGAAAGGCCCTTAAAATCTGGCTCTTCCTGACGTCACAGTTAATTATGCTAAAGCAGTAACGTCTTCATTCTTCTTTTGTTTCTCTGTGATCCATTGACAGTGCCATCTTCCTTAAGGGTTCGTGGACTGCTGATAACTCTGCTGCTACAGTTGGGGGGAGTGGGCACTCAATGCCTCTGTTTCTTGTAAGGGCTGCAAACCTAACCCCAGGACACTCTCCCTCTGCATTCACATCTAACCCATTGATACGACCCCAACCTCTGCCCAGACTATTGGCCTCCCTGCGCCTCCTATGGTCGGCGCACGTCGCTGCCCAGTTTATTTGCTTATCTTGGCTTCCTTGGTGGGAGGCATGGCGGGTGCGGGCATGGAGTCGAGACTTCCGAATCGCATCTCTCCCAACCTAGAGCCGGCGGGCCAGAGCGCTTTCAGAATCATATATCCACCGAACCTTTCAAAAACTGCTGCAAAAAACTTCAAACATAGACTACTCAAAACCCATCCAGAAATCCTTATCTCAGACCCTTTCTTCTCCATCAATAAAGGTGCTACCATAAATGATCTCATCTTCTACACTAAATGGCATGCTCAATGGCGGAAGGCCATCTACTCTCTCCTCAAGATCTCCACTTCCCTTAAAACTCCGCATGGTCTCAGAGTGATAGTTGCGCCCTCCTCAGCCTATAGAGCGGAAGCCACTATCTCTCTATACAAAAACGGAACCATCCTTATCCAAGCTTCTGACCGCAATCTAATGTTGTTTGACAACCTTTTCCCCACCATCATGAAGACAGTTGCCAACTTCAGTGCTGCGCCCGCCTCTCTACCACCAGCTGCTAGCACTACCTCTTCTCTACCACCAGCTGCTATCACTACCTCTTCTCCGAAGAGCCCCCCTCTAGCTACCCCCACTCAGATGAACAACTCCTCCGCATTACACGTGGTTAACGAGCCGCGACAGCACGTTCTTCACGAGAGTCTACATGCCCCCCCATCACGGTTAGCTGGTTCCAACTCTCCTAGCGCCACTGTTCACAACGCTGCTCGGATTCCCCCCAGGAACCCAGCCCCCAGCCCAACCTGCAATCCCAACCCGGTCTGACAGGCAGGCAAGGGTCACCTACTGCCCATCCCCTCCTCTCCTAGCCTACACATCCCCCAAGCACACAGCTCCATCTCTCAGAATCCCCGGCCCCACTCACTCGCCACCTCCCCCATTTTTCCCTGCCCCCACTAGCTCTCCTCTGCCACAGCTTTCCCGGGACCCAACCTCACATCCCCATTCACACACTTCATTGGAAGCCCGTCTTAACGAGATTTCACACTGCCTACAACAACTTAAGGCAGATGTTCGTAGCCTATCACGCATCACGGAGGATTTGTCAGTTAACTCCAGACTAAGCTGATCCATTATGACCAATCTCCATCTACGCGTGCTCCCAGACTGTGGTTGTTCCTGGCGCCATTCCCCCCCTATCCTAGGCTAACCACATCCCCCTCCACCCATGCACCCCAGAGTTGGCCCTCTGCTCCGCACCCTAATGACCCCTCTCGACCCTCCAGGTGTAGAGCCTCCCTATCGGATAGTGATATTCACTCTCTCCTACTTTCATATGATCTGGCACTTCCCTACACCCCATCAAATTTGCATCGAATTGAATCAATCCCTACTGATCCTTTCAGGGAACCTAGGCCAAACTCAAGAACTCTAATTGAGAGCAACCTCACGATAGTCACCCCCACTCTACCTCCACTAATGGACTCCCCCGTTAGTCACAAATGCGCGCTCCTAAACTGCAGATCGGCTGTTAAACACGCTGCTGATATTGCCGATCTCATCATGGTCCAGGATCTTGACCTTTAATGTTGACCGAAACCTGGCTAAATGACTCAGCCGCTCCCATCCTGCACTTTCTAATGCCTCCCAACTTTGATATCATTAGGTTGGACAGAACCAGTGGTCACGGAGGTGGCGTCGCATGCTTACATCGTAGTAATCTATTAGTGAAAGTCATTCATGCCGACCCCCTGCCCTCTTGTGAATACTTATGCATTGAAGTGTCTGGGGTCAACAATCACTCATGCAAACTGCACATTTTCTACCACCCCCCTCGTGGCAACCTTCCCTTCACTGAACAGATCATGGACATTATTTCGCTCAACGCGGATTCCCAGGGCACTCAGATCTTCCTGGGTGATTTTAACCTCCACTGGAATGATGTAAACAATGTGCTGGTCAATAGCCTTAAATCCTTCCTACTTGACCTCAACCTTATCCAAATATGTGACAGCCCTATGCATATCAAAGGAGCCACCTTAGATCTTGTCATTGGTAAGCCCATCTCTCTCCGCCTGGAGTCGATCCTCCCTTGTGACTGGACAGACCATTATTGCATCACCTTCCTCATCCTTGAATCGGTAAGAGCAAGCAGAGCCCAACCTAAGAACCCAAAACAGTTGAAAAGATGTTTACGGAACATCAACTCGCAAGACCTGACGGAGCTCTGTGATAACAACTTGCCCCCCCCTATGAACATGTCTGATGTCCATGACCTAACGGCTCACTATAATCACGCAATGCTTAATGTACTTGACGGTGCACAGTCAAAATATCGATTTTAAATATCGATCAACATTAATATCGAGTTTTAAATATCGTAGGGACAGACTATCGATGTCAAGAATATCGGTGACCAGAATATCGACCTGAAGGTAAGAAATATCGTTTTTGTTAATATTGAAGTTATTAATATCAATAGTAAAAATATCGATGTTAATAATATCAATGTTTATGTTAGTGTTATGTATTTTAGTATGTATTTTATATGGCTCACTGACAGAATATCGAGGAGCAAAATATCGACCTGGCAAAATATCGAGGAAAAATATAGAATGCCAGAATATCGAATTCCTATCTACAAACAGGTAAGTATAAAAATATCGAATCCAAAATATCGTTGTAAAAATATAGTTAGTCAAAATATCGAATTTTTTAAATGTCTTAAAAGTAATGTAAAATTAATAAAATAATACATATAATTAACTAAAACATACTTAAAAATACTTAAATAACCTTAATATTAATAAATATTTAATGTAAGTTAAAAAAATAAACATGCATTTTTATTTTTTAATACATATATATATTAAAGTAATATTAATAACAAATATTCAATATTTTTAGCGTAGGATAGCGGGAGGGTAAAATTTACTATTCCCACTCCAGTGAGTGCAACAGTAGGGAAAGCGTTGGATAGCGGGAGGGTAAAAATTACTATTCCCACTCCAGTGAGTGCAACAGTAGGGAAAGCGTTGGATAGCGTAGGGGTAAAAATGACTATTCCCACTCCAGAGAGTGCAACAGTAGGGAAAGCGTTGGATAGCGTAGGGATAAAAATTACTATTCCCACTCCAGAGAGTGCAACAGTAGGGAAAGTGTTGGATAGCGTAGGGGTAAAAATTACTATTCCCACTCCAGTGAGTGCAACAGTAGGGAAAGTGTTGGATAGCATAGGGGTAAAAATTACTATTCCAACTCAAGAGAGTGCAACAGTAGGGAAAGTGTTGGATAGCGTAGGGGTAAAAATTACTATTCCCACTCCAGAGAGTGCAACAGTAGGGAAAGTGTTGGATAGCGTAGGGTAAAAATTACTATTCCAACTCCAGAGAGTGCAACAGTAGGGAAAGTGTTGGATAGCGTAGGGGTAAAATTACTATTCCCACTCCAGAGAGTGCAACAGTAGGGAAAGTGTTGGATAGCGTAGAGGTTAAAAATAACATACTTATCAATTAAATAATTGTTTTAATAAAAGGTGCGGGCCATCCTACCACCAGTGAGCGTATACGGACTAACAGACATCCCAGAGCCTGGTGAGTACACAACTAATATACACAATATGGTGTGACAACACACACACATCACAGTCAAGGGGATAGGCAAACCATGCACCCTTAGCAAATACACAGCAACCAAAAGATATTCATCCCAAGATGTGAATGCTAGTCAGACAAACACAATACCTGCCATTTCATAGTGATATGTAACTGTGTCATGACATGTACAAACCTAACAACAAGTACAGCAAGGCAAGGCAGTGGCACAAATAGAACCAACAAACACTCCCAGATATTTACCCACCACTAGAACACCACCTCACAGGGAAGCTCACTGAAAGGAAGGAATTCGGTGTATGCTGGTGAAGTCAGTGTAGCCAATAGCATGATGGGAGTGGTAGTCACAGATATTGGTCACACCCACAATTGGCCCATCAACACCACTCTGAACCATACTCACATCACAGGGAGTGGAAAACAACTGACAAGATGGCTGACACTGGGTACTGCTGTGGGGAGCACAAGGCCCTGATGGGAACTGGGCACCAACAAACAACAGGACCACACTGTCAGCCATCTTGCCATTGCTGTCACACACAGTGAAGTCCACTCAAAAGGAAGGAAGTATGGGCATGCTGGGAAGGGGGGTGTAGGCAATAGCATGATGGGAGTTGTAGGCACAGATATTGGTCAGCCTCACAATTGGCCCATCAACACCACTCTGAACCATGCTCACATCACAGGGAGTGGAAAACAACTGACAAGATGGCTGACACTGGGCACTGCTGTGGGGAGCACAAGGCCCTGATGGGAACTGGGCACCAACAAACAACAGGACCACACTGTCAGCCATCTTGCCATTGCTGTCACACACAGTGAAGTCCACTCAAAAGGAAGGAAGTATGGGCATGCTGGGAAGGGGGTGTAGGCAATAGCATGATGGGAGTTGTAGGCACAGATATTGGTCAGCCTCACAATTGGCCCATCAACACCACTCTGACCCATGCTCACATCACAGGGAGTGGAAAACAACTGACAAGATGGCTGACACTGGGTACTGCTGGGGGGAGCACAAGGCCCTGCTGGGAACTGTGCACCAACCAACAGCAGGACACCACTGACTGACATCCTGAAAGACAACTTGCACTCCCTGCAATGGAAGCACGCTCCATGGTGGGATATCTGGCTGGGTGGGAAGGAGGACACACAGCACTGACCATAGTTACAAACACCTCCCCTCACACACCCCTCAACACAAACTCCACATAACCCACCTGGGAGAATGCAATGCCTCACATCCTAACTGAAGATCCCACAAAGAACCACCACCCTGGGTTATGCTGTGTGAAGCACAGGGACACTCTTGGGACTTGTAGCCAAACAACTGCCAGGACAACACTCCCAGCCATCCTGTCAGCACAGGCACCCCACCCCACAGGGAAGCAGAGTCAAAAGGAAGGAAGGATGGGCATGCTGGGAAGGGGGTGGAGGCAATAGCATGATGGGAGTGGTAGTCACAGAT
>CAWUFW010030038.1:0-17945 GCA_963921515.1 Calotriton arnoldi
GCAGTGGACTCATGTCAAGCAGGGGAGTCAGGGCAGGCCCCGAGCAATCAGGGGAGCCCAAAAGAAATCAAAGTTGACCCTTAACAGGACCCACAGGCCAGAGGCACTGGAGTCGCAAGAGGACCTCGAGCAGCTCACCAAAAGATGCAGGCCACGGTGCAAACAATGCAGTGCAAATGAAGATTTTGGTCACTGGAGATGCTTGAGGTTGGGGCTACTTGGAGCCCAAAGATCTTGGTGAAAGGAAGCCAACAAGCCTTTGCAATGGCAAGTCGATGCAGAGCACAGGGTTTCAGTTCCTGTGGCTCTGATGAAGGATACTGGCCTCAAACTTGGTGAGAGAGCAGGGCAAGCCTTGAGGGATGAGAAGAACCACCACCTGTGTTGCTGAGCCTTTTGGAGTCCGTGGGAGCTCAGGATCAGCAGACCAGTCAGCTTAGTTGAGGTGCCTGCAGATGCAGGGAAGTGACTCCTTCACTTCAAGGGAGATTCCTTCAGGTGTCTTGGATGCCCACAGGCCTTGGAAGGTTCCTGTATGGTGCACAGGCACAGAGGATGCAGCAGACGAGCAGGGAGACAAAGTCGGGCCCAAACGAAGTCCAGCGAAGTTCAGAGTGCCCAGATGGTAGAAGTTGAAGTGGTGACTAAATTGAATCATGTCCCATGACAAATCTAGGGACCTACACCCAGGTTGGGATGATTCATGGTTCCCTCCCAGGGGATGGATTGGACAGTGGGGAGGATACTCCCTTGTCCTTTGTCCAGTTTCGCGCCAGAGCAGGAGCCAACGGCTCCCTGAACTGGTTTGAACTGGACTATGCAAGGAGGGCACCAAATGTGCCCCTCAAGCAGACTCAGTGGCGCTGGCAAGCGCACCCACCCAGCCCCAATACACTAAATCCTGTCTGGGAGGTGGTCACACCTCCCTATGACAGGATACCTATTGTTCTGCCTTCCCCTGCTCGAGCTTGGCTCAGCAGCAGGAGGGCAGAATCGTGTCTGTGGTCTGCAAGCAGCCATGTGGTGCTGTCCGGGTCTAGAAGACTGGCACCGGGAGCACTGAGAGCCTAATGGAGGGCCTTTACAGTGCTTGGAATCATACCTCCCACACCGTTTACGGTGTGGGGGTATGATTCCAACATGTTTTATACCAAACATGATAGGATTCGTTGCAGCCAAATTTGAGATGGTCATTGCGTAATTAAGCGATGTCCCTCTTTGTGGTATATGGCTGTCTCACTTACAACCCGGGAGAATGGACTCCGTAGGCTATAGGGGTGTCCTGCTCATGCAGGGGTACCCTAACACTTAGAACCAAGCACCCTGCCTGATATAGGGGTGACTTATAGGTTTTAAATGCAGTGTCCCTAGATATAGGAAACCTATATCTTTTGTAAGTGGTGCTAGCACCAGCTAACACATGCTGCAATGGCAGGCCTGTACTTACAGTTTGAATGGTCTCCCATGGGTGGCATAATACATGCTTCAGCCCATGGGGGACCTCTGGGGTACCTATGCCCTGGGTACCTTAGTACCATATACTAGGGACTGATAAGGATACCTCAGTATCCAATCTGGGATGTACCTAAGTACTGAACATAACAATTTAGGAGAGAAAGCAGAGAGACTGGGGTCCTGATTAGCAGGATCCCAGTCAGACTAGTCATAAACAACATAGCACCAGGCAAAAAGTGGCGGTAACCATGCATGTACTGTAGTGCCAGAGGCACGTCTATGTATGGAGACCACCTGATGACTTTTGACTACCATTGTTTTAATTGTCTTTATGTGTTTTATTTCACTCTAGCTTGAATGTATGACATCATATTTTCTGCACTTGCATGGACTATTTTCTTTCGTGTCTCCTTAAAGATGCAGAGTGGGAGTGTTTCACAGAGTAGAACAGCCTTGCCAGGAACAGAACGTGTGGGATGTGAGTTTTAAAGCATGAAAGAGCGAATGGTGTGGAATGTACTTCTCTGTCTTGGAGTGTAGTGTTGTATGCAGTGGTGCACAAATCTTCATTATGTTGTACATTGGGATGTTTTATGAAGTTTTTATGATTGGCTTTGACATTCCCTCATGCCATCTTGAATTCTGACTCTGTCTAGCTTGAGCTTTGCACACACAAGCAGGCCCCAGGTTACTCACGTTATTTAGGTTATTCACATTCAAGATTATTTTCTGTACTTTTGGAGATGTTTTCTATTTTCTCAAGCTTCACTAAGATAAGAGGCTGGAACATGTGGGAGCGCAGAAGAATACATGAGAACTCCTTTGCCTTTGGAATGCTTGTAGGAGTTTGCCCAACTCCAGTAAGTTTCCTTGGCCCAGAGTAGGTCTTTTCGGAAACTTCTAGTGCATTGAGATTATAAAACTGAGGTTTCTTGACTTGGAAAGTGGGAATATGTTTTGACCTGAAGGGACGGAAAACATCTTATTCAGTGTGGCAGTTCCCGTTTTGCTGAGTCTCTTGACCCCGGCTGTGAATTCCCCAGTCTGATGTGGGCTAAGATGAAGTTATTGCAGCCGGTGATGTATTTTCTCTGATTATTGGCATTGTGTTGTGTGAGAGTATCTGTGTGCACATTCAAGTCTCCAGTGATCAATCATCTGATGTATTCTGTGTATATATCTTTATATCTTTTCATGTTTTCCTTTGATTCCTTGTGTCTGATTACTTGTATTTAACAGTGCCTATTTCTTGCAGTGGACGTCCAGTATTTTTATCAGTATTATCTGCTTGTATTTTAGCCCATGCATCTAACAGATGCATTTGCTTACTTGTAAACGTGTTATTCTTGCTTGCACACATATATATGTTGAAGGCTGTTGAAGGCTCAGACCGAAACGCGTAGGTCTCCTCTTTGCATGGTGGCTGAAAATTAAATAAAAAGGACTTACTGACAACCTGCAGGTGACCTGGCTGTGCTGTTTTCTTCTATGCCCTTGTACCTGGGGGGGCCGCTGTTGAAGAGTTTTTGGATATATATATATATATATATATATATTCACTGAAAAAACCATAGGTTTTAGGGACAGTTATAGTTAGTTGAACATTTCACTCGTACAAAACCATAGAAATTCCCCCGTTATAGTTAGTTCAGCTAACTATAACTCGCGCCCCCGCTATGCACTGCTGATGACGTCACATATTACATCACTCATGACATGGTCAGTGACATCACTGATGACATCACTGATGACATCTCAAATGACATCACTGATGACATCAGTGATGACATCATCCAGTGACTGTGTGTTTCTGTAAAGTTTAAATATGTTTAATATATATAGGGAAAGGCGTATTGAAGAATGAGTGGGTGTATAAGTGTCTGAATGGATGATTTAGTACGTGAGTGACTGACTCTACAAGTGAGTGATTAAACGTATCTTAAGGAATGCATGGGTTAGTGACTAAACTGTGTGAATGTCTGTATCCGTCTGTTTGTTGGTGTGTAAGTGGATGCATGGATTTGCGAATAGCTACATGAGTGTCTATATGGGTTATTGATTGGTTCTCTGAGTATCTGTATGGCTGCCTGAGTGTTTGTGTGGGTGGGGTGTGTGTGACTCTGTACATAGATGTGTGAGTGGGTGATTCACTGGGTGCATGATTTCAAGAGTGCATCTGTGATGGACTGCTTGGGTGGGTGAGTGTGTGTATGGGTGTGTTAGTGAGTGAATGTATATCTCAGTGGTACATGTGCGAGTAACTACATATGTAAAAGGCAGTATATATGTGTGTTAGAGTATTTAAATGGCTATAAGAGAGAGTGTGTGATTGTGAGAGTGGCTGTATGGATGAGTGTGTGCTTGTATCAGTTATTGTATAAGAGCGTAAGAATGTGCTAGTATTTGTATGAGTAAGTGAGCTGGTGTGTGTATAACTGTATAGGTGAGTAAATGGGTGTGTGATTAATTTTTTGCATGACTGACTTGGTGTGTGAGTACCTCTATGGATGAGTGGCGGTGTGTGAGTGTTTATATAGGTGTATGAGTGCATATGATAGTCCTGTACTGAGTGACTGTAAGTATGAGTGACTGTACGGGTGAGTGAGTGGATGTGTGTGTAGACTTAAGAATCAGTGAGTGGGTATGTAGTTTTTGGTGTTGGAGTGTCTATGGTTTTGAGAATGGCAGTCTGTAATTTAGAGTGGGTGTATCAAAAGTTATATTAGGGTGTGAGAAGATGCATGAAATTATCACATGGATGATGTCATCAGTGATGTCATTTGAGATGTCATCAGTGATGTCATCAGTGATGTCACTGACCATGTCATGAGTGATGTAATATGTGACGTCATCAGCAGTGCATTGCGGGGCGCGAGTTATAGTTAGCTGAACTAACTATAACGGGGAATTTCTATGGTTTTGTACGAGTGAAATGTCCAACTAACTATAACTGTCCCTAAAACCTATGGTTTTTTCAGTGAATTTCAAAGGTTTTTTAAATGCTAATTTCTAACTATAACGTGTCTGAAACCTATGGTTTTTTCAGTGAATTTCAAAGGTTTTTTAAATGCTAATTTCTAACTATAACGTGCCTGAAACCTATGATTTTTTAAGTGAATTTCAAAGGTTTTTTAAATGCTAGTTTCTAACTATGCCTACAGAGGTAGGACATGTGAAGAAAGAAGACAAAACGCACAGAAAGAAGCAAAAGATGTGCAGAAAGAACCAACAGAGGAGCAGAAAGAGGCCTTGTTTCAAAATCATCCTGTGCCCACAACTTTTTCAGACGGGTACTGGTGGTAACTGACTCTGACTAACCAGAGCCAGTGCTATGCTAAAAGACACTTAGAATACAGTGAAAACACCTACATACACTAGGGAACACTATGCGTTGGGGTACCCCTGTGATTAGCATGACCTCCTCTGCAAGTCCCTAGTACGTAATAGGGCAGGGGATTAAAACTACCTCTTAAAGCGCGCTACAGGGCGCGTTTGCACAGTGGTGAAGGGAGGGGGGCCTGAGGTGACATGTGTGCAAACGCACCCCGTGGCGCGTTTTAAGTTGCGGGATTAAGTCCCCTTGAATCCTGAGGGTCCCTGGGGCCCAACTAGCCCCCAGGTACCTACAGTTAGGACCACAGAGCTGAGTTGCAGAGAGGCGTTCCAAGGCCACGCACCTTTTTCACCTCTCTGCAACGCAACTCTGTTGTGCTTACTGAAGGTACCTGGTGGGCTAGTTGGCCCCAGGGTCCCTAAGGATTCAAAGGGAATTAATTCCCCAACTTAAAACGCACCACAGGGCGTGTTTGCGCACATGTCACCTGAGGCCCCGCCCCTCCCTTCACCACTGTGCAAACGCGCCCCGTGGCACGTTTTAAGTTGGGGGATTAGGTCACCTTGAATCCTGAGGGTCCCTGGGGCCCAACTAGCCCACCAGGTACTTTCAGTAAGCACCACAGGCCTGCGTTGCAACGCCTGTAACAAATTGTGCAGTTGTGTTTAGGTAATGAAGAGGGTCGTGCTGGGGGTAGTGTTTTAGGGTTTAGGGTAGTGCAGTGGTATTTGTGTAGTGTAGGGGGTCATGCTGGGGGTAGATTTAGGGTTTACGGTAGTGCAGTGGTGTTTGGGTAGTGTAGGGGTCGTGCTGGGGGTGGTGTTTCAGGGTTTAGGGCAGTGCAGTGGTGTTTGGGCAGTGTAGGGGGTCGTGCTGGGGGTGGTGTTTCAGGGTTTAGGGCAGTGCAGTGGTGTTCGGGCAGTGTAGGGGGTCGTGCAGGGGGTGGTGTTTCAGGGTTTAGGGCAGTGCAGTGGTGTTTGGGCAGTGTAGGGGGTCGTGCAGGGGGTGGTGTTTCAGGGTTTAGGGCAGTGGTGTTTGGGCAGTGTAGGGGGTCGTGCTGGGGGTGGTGTTTCAGGGTTTAGGGCAGTGCAGTGGTGTTCGGGCAGTGTAGGGGGTGGTGCAGGGGGTGGTGTTTCAGGGTTTAGGGCAGTGCAGTGGTGTTCGGGCAGTGTAGGGGGTGCTGCATGGGTGGTGTTTCAGGGTTTAGGGCAGTGCCGTGGTGTTCGGGCAGTGTAGGGGGTCGTGCAGGGGGTGGTGTTTCAGGGTTTGGGGCAGTGCAGTGGTGTTTGGGAAGTGTAGGGGGTCGTGCTGGGGCTGGTGTTTCAGGGTTTAGGGCAGTACAGTGGTGTTCGGGCAGTGTAGGGGGTTGTGCTGGGGCTGGTGTTTCAGGGTTTAGGGCAGTGCAGTGCAGTGGTGTTCGGGCAGTGTAGGGGGTTGTGCTGGTGTTTCAGGGTTTAGGGCAGTGCAGTGGTGTTCGGGCAGTGTAGGTGGTCGTGCTCGAGCTGGTGTTTCAGGGTTTAGGGCAGTGCAGTGGTGTTCGGGCAGTGTAGGGGGTCATGCTGGGGCTGGTGTTTCAGGGTTTAGGGCAGTGCAGTGGTGTTCGGGCAGTGTAGGGGGTCTTGCTGGGGCTGGTGTTTCAGAGTCTAGGGCTGTGCAGTGGTGTTCGGGCAGTGTAGGGGGTCTTGCTGGGGCTGGTGTTTCAGGGTTTAGGGCAGTGGTGTTCAGGCAGTGTAGGGGGTCGTGCAGGGGTGGTGTTTCAGGGTTTAGGGCAGTGCAGTGGTGTTCGGGCAGTGTAGGGGGTCATGCTGGGGGTGGTGTTTCAGGGTTTGGGGCAGTGCAGTGGTGTTCGAGGAGTAAAGGGGGTCGTGCTGGGGGTGGTGTTTCAGGGTTTAGGGCAGTGCAGTGGTGTTCGGGCAGTGTAGGGGCGGTGCAGGGGGTGGTGTTTCAGGGTTTAGGGCAGTGCAGTGGTATTCGGGCAGTGTAGGGGGTCGTGCTGGGGGTGGTGTTTCAGGGTTTAGGGCAGTGCAGTGGTGTTCGGGCAGTGTAGGGGGTCGTGCAGGGGGTGGTGTTTCAGGGTTTAGGGCAGTGCAGTGGTGTTTGGGCAGTGTAGGGGGTCGTGTAGGGGGTGGTGTTTCAGTGTTTAGGGCAGTGCTGTGGTGTTCGGCCAGTGTAGGTGGTCTTGCTGGGGGTGGTGTTTCAGGGTTTAGTGCAGTGGTGTTCGGGCAGTGTAGGGGGTCTTGCTGGGGGTGGTGTTTCAGGGTTTAGGGCAGTGCAGTGGTGTTCGGACAGTGTAGGGGGTCGTGCTGGGGCTGGTGTTTCAGGGTTTAGGGCAGTGCAGTGGTTTTCGGGTAGTGTAGGCGGTCGTGCTGGGGCTGGTGTTTCAGGGTTTAGGGCAGTGCAGTGGTGTTCGGGCAGTGTACGGGGTTGTGCTGGGGCTGGTGTTCCAGGGTTTAGGGCAGTGCAGTGGTGTTCGGGCAGTGTAGGGGGTCGTGCTGGGGGTGGTGTTTCAGCGTTTAGGGCAGTGCAGTGGTGTTCGGGCAGTGTTGGGGGTCGTGCTGGGGCTGGTGTTTCAGGGCTTTGAGCAGAGCAGTGGTGTTCAGGCAGTGTAGGGGGTCGTGCTGGGGTGGTGTTTCAGGGTTTAGGGCAGTGCAGTGGTGTTCGGGCAGTGTAGGGGGTCTTGCTGGGGGTGGTGTTTCAGGGTTTAGGGCAGTGGTGTTCGAGCAGTGTAGGGGGTCTTGCTGTCGGTGATGTTTCAGGGTTTAGGGCAGTGCAGTGGTGTTCGGGCAGTGTACAGGGTCTTGCTGGGGGTAGTGTTTCAGGGTTTAGGGCAGTGCAGTGGTGTTCATGCAGTGTAGGGGGTTGTGCTGGGGGTGGTGTTTCAGGGTTTAGGGCAGTGCAGTAGTGTTCGGGCAGTGTAGGGGGTCGTGCAGTGGGTGGTGTTTCAGGGTTTAGGGCAGTGCAGTGGTGTTCGGGCAGTGTAGGGGGTCGTGCTGGGGGTGGTGATTCAGGGTTTAGGGCAGTGCAGTGGTGTTCGGGCAGTGTAGGGGGTCGTGCAGGGGGTGGTGTTTTAGGGTTTAGGGCAGTGCAGTGGTGTTCTGGCAGTGTAGGGGGTCGTGCAGGGGGTGGTGTTTCAGGGTTTAGGGCAGTGCAGTGGTGTTTGGGCAGTGTAGGGGGTCGTGCAGGGGGTGGTGTTTCAGTGTTTAGGGCAGTGCTGTGGTGTTCGGGCAGTGTAGGTGGTCTTGCTGGGGGTGGTGTTTCAGGGTTTAGTGCAGTGGTGTTCGGGCAGTGTAGGGGGTCTTGCTGGGGGTGGTGTTTCAGGGTTTAGGGCAGTGCAGTGGTGTTCGGGCAGTGTAGGGGGTCTTGCTGGGGCTGGTGTTTCAGGGTTTAGGGCAGTGCAGTGGTGTTCGGGCAGTGTAGGGGGTCATGCTGCGGCTGGTGTTTCAGGGTTTAGGGCAGTGCAGTGGTGTTCGGACAGTGTAGGGGTCGTGCTGTGGCTGGTGTTTCAGGGTTTAGGGCAGTGCAGTGGTTTTCGGGTAGTGTAGGCGGTCGTGCTGGGGCTGGTGTTTCAGGGTTTAGGGCAGTGCAGTGGTGTTCGGGCAGTGTACGGGGTTGTGCTGGGGCTGGTGTTTCAGGGTTTAGGGCAGTGCAGTGGTGTTCGGGCAGTGTAGGGGGTCGTGCTGGGGGTGGTGTTTCAGGGTTTAGGGCAGTGCAGTGTTGGGGTCGTGCTGGGGCTGGTGTTTCAGGGCTTTGGGCAGAGCAGTGGTGTTCGGGCAGTGTAGGGGGTCGTGCTGGGGGTGGTGTTTCAGGGTTTAGGGCAGTGCAGTGGTGTTCGGGCAGTGTAGGGGGTCTTGCTGGGGGTGGTGTTTCAGGGTTTAGGGCAGTGGTGTTCGAGCAGTGTAGGGGGTCTTGCTGTCGGTGATGTTTCAGGGTTTAGGGCAGTGCAGTGGTGTTCGGGCAGTGTACGGGGTCTTGCTGGGGGTAGTGTTTCAGGGTTTAGGGCAGTGCAGTGGTGTTCGTGCAGTGTAGGGGGTTGTGCTGGGGGTGGTGTTTCAGGGTTTAGGGCAGTGCAGTAGTGTTCGGGCAGTGTAGGGGTCGTGCAGTGGGTGGTGTTTCAGGGTTTAGGGCAATGCAGTGGTGTTCGGGCAGTGTAGGGGGTCGTGCTGGGGGTGGTGATTCAGGGTTTAGGGCAGTGCAGTGGTGTTCGGGCAGTGTTGGGGGTCGTGCTGGGGCTGGTGTTTCAGGGTTTAGGGCAGTGCAGTGGTGTTTGGGCAGTGTAGGGGGTCTTGCTGGGGGTGGTGTTTCAGGGTTTAGGGCAGTGTAGGGGGTCGTGCTGGGGCTGGTGTTTCAAGGTTTAGGGCAGTGCAGTGGTGTTCGGGCAGTGTAGGGGGTCGTGCTGGGGCTGGTGTTTCAGGGTTTTGGGCAGAGCAGTGGTGTTCGGGCAGTGTAGGGGGTCATGCTGGGGGTGGTGTTTCAGGGTTTAGGGCAGTGCAGTGGTGTTCGGGCAGTGTAGGGGTCATGCTGGGGGTGGTGTTTCAGGGTTAAGGGCAGTGGTGTTTGGGCAGTGTAGGGGGTCTTGCTGGGGGTGATGTTTCAGCGTTTAGGGCAGTGCAGTGGTGTTCGGGCAGTGTAGGGAGTCTTGCTGGGGGTAGTGTTTCAGGGTTTAGGGCAGTGCAGTGGTGTTCGGGCAGTGTAGGGGGTCGCGCTGGGGGTGGTGTTTCAGGGTTTAGGGCAGTGCAGTGGTGTACGGGCAGTGTAGAAGGTCGTGCTAGGGGTGGTGTTTCAGGGTTTAGGGCAGTGCAGTGGTGTTCGGGCAGTGTAGGGGGTCGTGAAGGGGCTGGTGTTTCAGGGTTTAGGGCAGTGCAGTGGTGTTCGGGCAGTGTAGGGGGTCGTGCTGGGGGTAGTGTTTTAGGGTTTAGGGTAGTGCAGTGGTGCTTGTGTAGTATAGGGGTCGTGCTGGGGGTAGTGTTTTAGGGTTTAGGGTAGTGCAGTGGTGTTTGTGTAGTGTAGGGGGTCATGTTTTAAGGTAGTGCAGTGGTGTTTGGGTAGTGTAGGGGTCTTGCTGGGGGTAGTGTTTCAGGGTTTAGGGCAGTGCAGTGGTGTTCAGGCAGTGTAGGGGGTCGTGCTGAGGGTGGTGTTTCAGGGTTTAGGGCAGTGCAGTGGTGTTCGGGCAGTGTAGGGGGTCGTGCAGGGGTGGTGTTTCAGGGTTTAGGGCAGTGCAGTGGTGTTCGGGCAGTGTAGGGGTCGTGCTGGGGCTGGTGTTTCAGGGTTTAGGGCAGTAAAGTGGTGTTCGGGCAGTGTAGGTGGTCGTGCTCGAGCTGGTGTTTCAGGGTTTAGGGCAGTGCAGTGGTGTTCGGGCAGTGTAGGGGTCATGCTGGGGCTGGTGTTTCAGGGTTTAGGGCAGTGCAGTGGTGTTTGGGCAGTGTAGGGGGTCTTGCTGGGGCTGGTGTTTCAGAGTCTAGGGCAGTGCAGTGGTGTTTAGGCAGAGTAGGGGTCTTGCTGGGGCTGGTGTTTCAGGGTTTAGGGCTGTGGTGTTCAGGCAGTGTAGGGGGTCGTGCAGGGGGTGGTGTTTCAGGGTTTAGGGCAGTGCAGTGGTGTTTGGGCAGTGTAGGGGGTCGTGCAGGGGGTGGTGTTTCAGGGTTTAGGGCAGTGGTGTTCGGGCAGTGTAGGGGTCGTGCTGGGGGTGGTGTTTCAGGGTTTGGGGCAGTGCAGTGGTGTTCGAGCAGTAAAGGGGGTCATGCTGGGGGTGGTGTTTCAGGGTTTAGGGCAGTGCAGTGGTGTTCGGGCAGTGTAGGGGCAGTGCAGGGGGTGGTGTGTCAGGGTTTAGGGCAGTGCAGTGGTGTTCGGGCAGTGTAGGGGGTCGTGCTGGGGGTGGTGTTTCAGGGTTTAGGGCAGTGCAGTGGTCTTCGGGCAGTGTAGGGGGTCGTGCAGGGGGTGGTGTTTCAGGGTTTAGGGCAGTGCAGTGGTGTTCGGGCAGTGTAGGGGTGGTGCAGGGGGTAGTGTTTCAGGGTTTAGGGCAGTGCAGTGGTGTTTGGGCAGTGTAGGGGGTCGTGCAGGGGGTGGTGTTTCAGTGTTTAGGGCAGTGCTGTGGTGTTCGGCCAGTGTAGGTGGTCTTGCTGGGGGTGGTGTTTCAGGGTTTAGTGCAGTGGTGTTCGGGCAGTGTAGGGGGTCTTGCTGGGGGTGTTGTTTCAGGGTTTAGGGCAGTGCAGTGGTGTTCGGGCAGTGTAGGGGGTCTTGCTGGGGCTGGTGTTTCAGGGTTTAGGGCAGTGCAGTGGTGTTCGGGCAGTGTAGGGGGTCGTGCTGGGGCTGGTGTTTGAGGTTTTAGGGCAGTGCAGTGGTGTTCGGGCAGTGTAGGGGGTCGTGCTGGGGCTGGTGTTTCAGGGTTTAGGGCAGTGCAGTGGTGTTCGGGCAGTGTACGGGCTTGTGCTGGGGCTGGTGTTTCAGGGTTTAGGGCAGTGCAGTGGTGTTCGGGCAGTGTAGGGGTCGTGCTGGGGGTGGTGTTTCAGGGTTTAGGGCAGTGCAGTGGTGTTCGGGCAGTGTTGGGGGTCGTGCTGGGGCTGGTGTTTCAGGGCTTTGGGCAGAGCAGTGGTGTTCGGGCAGTGTAGGGGGTCGTGCTGGGGGTGGTGTTTCAGGGTTTAGGGCAGGGCAGTGGTGTTCGGGCAGTGTATGGGGTCTTGCTGGGGGTGGTGTTTCAGGGTTTAGGGCAGTGGTGTTCGGGCAGTGTAGGGGGTCTTGCTGGGGGTGATGTTTCTGGGTTTAGGGCAGTGCAGTGGTGTTCGGGCAGTGTACGGGGTCTTGCTGGGGGTAGTGTTTCAGGGTTTAGGGCAGTGCAGTGGTGTTCGTGCAGTGTAGGGGGTTGTGCTGGGGGTGGTGTTTCAGGGTTTAGGGCAGTGCAGTAGTGTTCGGGCAGTGTAGGGGGTCGTGCAGGGGTGGTGTTTCAGGGTTTAGGGCAGTGCAGTGGTGTTCGGGCAGTGTAGGGGTCATGCTGGGGGTGGTGTTTCATGGTTTTGGGCACTGCAGTGGTGTTCGGGCAGTGTAGGGGGTCATGCAGGGGTGGTGTTTCAGGGTTTAGGGCAGTGCAGTGGTGTTCGGGCAGTGTAGGGGGTCGTGCTGGGGCTGGTGTTTCAGGGTTTAGGGCAGTGCAGTGGTGTTCGGGCAGTGTAGGGGGTCTTGCTGGGGGTGGTGTTTCAAAGTTTAGGGCAGTGGTGTTCGGGCAGTGTAGGGGGTCGTGCTGGGGCTGGTGTTTCAAGGTTTAGGGCAGTGCAGTGGTGTTCGGGCAGTATAGGGGGTCGTGCTGGGGCTGGTGTTTCAGGGTTTTGGGCAGAGCAGTGGTGTTCGGGCAGTGTAGGGGGTCGTGCTGAGGGTGGTGTTTCAGGGTTTAGGGCAGTGCAGTGGTGTTCGGGCAGTGTAGGGGGTCATGCTGGGGGTGGTGTTTCAGGGTTTAGGGCAGTGGTGCTTGGGCAGTGTAGGGGGTCTTGCTGGGGGTGATGTTTCAGCGTTTAGGGCAGTGCAGTGGTGTTCGGGCAGTGTAGGGGGTCTTGCTGGGGGTAGTGTTTCAGGGTTTAGGGCAGTGCAGGGGTGTTCGGGCAGTGTAGGGGGTCGTGCTGGGGGTGGTGTTTCAGGGTTTAGGGCAGTGCAGTGGTGTTCGGGCAGTGTAGGGGGTCGTGAAGGGGGTGGTGTTTCAGGGTTTAGGGCAGTGCAGTGGTGTTCGGGCAGTGTAGGGAGTCGTGCAGGGGCTGGTGTTTCAGGGTTTAGGGCAGTGCAGTGGTGTTCGGGCAGTGTAGGGGGTCGTGCTGGGGGTAGTGTTTTAGGGTTTAGGGTAGTGCAGTGGTGCTTGTGTAGTATAGGGGGTCGTGCTGGGGGTAGTGTTTTAGGGTTTAGGGTAGTGCAGTGGTGTTTGTGTAGTGTAGGGGGTCATGTTTTAAGGTAGTGCAGTGGTGTTTGGGTAGTGTAGGGGGTCTTGCTGGGGGTAGTGTTTCAGGGTTTAGGGCAGTGCAGTGGTGTTCAGGCAGTGTAGGGGGTCGTGCTGGGGGTGGTGTTTCAGGGTTTAGGGCAGTGCAGTGGTGTTCGGGCAGTGTAGGGGGTCGTGCAGGGGGTGGTGTTTCAGGGTTTAGGGCAGTGCAGTGGTGTTCGGGCAGTGTAGGGGGTCGTGCTGGGGCTGGTGTTTCAGGGTTTAGGGCAGTAAAGTGGTGTTCGGGCAGTGTAGGTGGTCGTGCTCGAGCTGGTGTTTCAGGGTTTAGGGCAGTGCAGTGGTGTTCGGGCAGTGTAGGGGGTCATGCTGGGGCTGGTGTTTCAGGGTTTAGGGCAGTGCAGTGGTGTTTGGGCAGTGTAGGGGGTCTTGCTGGGGCTGGTGTTTCAGAGTCTAGGGCAGTGCAGTGGTGTTTAGGCAGAGTAGGGGGTCTTGCTGGGGTGGTGTTTCAGGGTTTAGGGCAGTGGTGTTCAGGCAGTGTAGGGGGTCGTGCAGGGGGTGGTGTTTCAGGGTTTAGGGCAGTGCAGTGGTGTTTGGGCAGTGTAGGGGGTCGTGCAGGGGTGGTGTTTCAGGGTTTAGGGCAGTGGTGTTCGGGCAGTGTAGGGGGTCGTGCTGGGGGTGATGTTTCAGGGTTTGGGGCAGTGCAGTGGTGTTCGAGCAGTAAGGGGGTCGTGCTGGGGGTGGTGTTTCAGGGTTTAGGGCAGTGCAGTGGTGTTCGGGCAGTGTAGGGGCAGTGCAGGGGTGGTGTTTCAGGGTTTAGGGCAGTGCAGTGGTGTTCGGGCAGTGTAGGGGGTCGTGCTGGGGGTGGTGTTTCAGGGTTTAGGGCAGTGCAGTGGTCTTCGGGCAGTGTAGGGGGTCGTGCAGGGGGTGGTGTTTCAGGGTTTAGGGCAGTGCAGTGGTGTTCGGGCAGTGTAGGGGGTGATGCAGGGGGTAGTGTTTCAGGGTTTAGGGCAGTGCAGTGGTGTTTGGGCAGTGTAGGGGGTCGTGCAGGGGGTGGTGTTTCAGTGTTTAGGGCAGTGCTGTGGTGTTCGGCCAGTGTAGGTGGTCTTGCTGGGGGTGGTGTTTCAGGGTTTAGTGCAGTGGTGTTCGGGCAGTGTAGGGGGTCTTGCTGGGGGTGTTGTTTCAGGGTTTAGGGCAGTGCAGTGGTGTTCGGGCAGTGTAGGGGGTCTTGCTGGGGCTGGTGTTTCAGGGTTTAGGGCAGTGCAGTGGTGTTCGGGCAGTGTAGGGGGTCATGCTGGGGCTGGTGTTTGAGGTTTTAGGGCAGTGCAGTGGTGTTCGGGCAGTGTAGGGGGTCGTGCTGGGGCTGGTGTTTCAGGGTTTAGGGCAGTGCAGTGGTTTTCGGGCAGTGTAGGCGGTCGTGCTGGGGCTGGTGTTTCAGGGTTTAGGGCAGTGCAGTGGTGTTCGGGCAGTGTACGGGGTTGTGCTGGGGCTGGTGTTTCAGGGTTTAGGGCAGTGCAGTGGTGTTCGGGCAGTGTAGGGGGTTGTGCTGGGGGTGGTGTTTCAGGGTTTAGGGCAGTGCAGTGGTGTTCGGGCAGTGTTGGGGGTCGTGCTGGGGCTGGTGTTTCAGGGCTTTGGGCAGAGCAGTGGTGTTCGGGCAGTGTAGGGGGTCGTGCTGGGGGTGGTGTTTCAGGGTTTAGGGCAGGGCAGTGGTGTTTGGGCAGTGTATGGGGTCTTGCTGGGGGTGGTGTTTCAGGGTTTAGGGCAGTGGTGTTCGGGCAGTGTAGGGGGTCTTGCTGGGGGTGATGTTTCTGGGTTTAGGGCAGTGCAGTGGTGTTCGGGCAGTGTACGGGGTCTTGCTGGGGGTAGTGTTTCAGGGTTTAGGGCAGTGCAGTGGTGTTCGTGCAGTGTAGGGGGTTGTGCTGGGGGTGGTGTTTCAGGGTTTAGGGCAGTGCAGTAGTGTTCGGGCAGTGTAGGGGTCGTGCAGGGGGTGGTGTTTCAGGGTTTAGGGCAGTGCAGTGGTGTTCGGGCAGTGTAGGGGGTCATGCTGGGGGTGGTGTTTTACGGTTTTGGTCACTGCAGTGGTGTTCGGGCAGTGTAGGGGGTCATGCAGGGGTGGTGTTTCAGGGTTTAGGGCAGTGCAGTGGTGTTCGGGCAGTGTAGGGGGTCGTGCTGGGGCTGGTGTTTCTGGGTTTAGGGCAGTGCAGTGGTGTTCGGGCAGTGTAGGGGGTCTTGCTGGGGGTGGTGTTTCAAAGTTTAGGGCAGTGGTGTTCGGGCAGTGTAGGGGGTCGTGCTGGGGCTGGTGTTTCAAGGTTTAGGGCAGTGCAGTGGTGTTCGGGCAGTATAGGGGTCGTGCTGGGGCTGGTGTTTCAGGGTTTTGGGCAGAGCAGTGGGGTTCGGGCAGTGTAGGGGGTCGTGCTGAGGGTGGTGTTTCAGGGTTTAGGGCAGTGCAGTGGTGTTCGGGCAGTGTAGGGGGTCATGCTGGGGGTGGTGTTTCAGGGTTTAGGGCAGTGGTGCTTGGGCAGTGTAGGGGGTCTTGCTGGGGGTGATGTTTCAGCGTTTAGGGCAGTGCAGTGGTGTTCGGGCAGTGTAGGGGGTCTTGCTGGGGGTAGTGTTTCAGGGTTTAGGGCAGTGCAGGGGTGTTCGGGCAGTGTAGGGGGTCGTGCTGGGGGTGGTGTTTCAGGGTTTAGGGCAGTGCAGTGGTGTTCGGGCAGTGTAGGGGGTCGTGAAGGGGTGGTGTTTCAGGGTTTAGGGCAGTGCAGTGGTGTTCGGGCAGTGTAGGGGGTCGTGCAGGGGCTGGTGTTTCAGGGTTTAGGGCAGTGCAGTGGTGTTCGGGCAGTGTAGGGGGTCGTGCTGGGGGTAGTGTTTTAGGGTTTAGGGTAGTGCAGTGGTGCTTGTGTAGTGTAGGGGGTCGTGCTGGGGGTATTGTTTTAGGGTTTAGGGTAGTACAGTGGTGTTTGTGTAGTGTAGGGGTCATGTTTTAGGGTAGTGCAGTGGTGTTTGGGTAGGGTAGGGGGTCGTGCTGGGGTAGTGTTTTAGGATTTAGGTTAGTGCAGTGGTGTTTGGGTAGTGTAGGGGGTCGTGCTGGGGGTAGTGTTTTAGGGTTTAGGGTAGTGCAGTGGTGTTTGTGTAGTATAGGGGGTCATGCTGGGGTAGTGTTTTAGGGTTTAGGGTAGTGCAGTGGTGTTTGTGTAGTGTAGGGGGTCATGTTTTAGGGTAGTGCAGTGGTGTTTGGGTAGTGTAGGGGGTCGTGCTGGGGGTAGTGTTTTAGGGTTTAGGGTAGTGCAGTGGTGTTTGTGTAGTGTAGGGGGTCATGCTGGGGGTAGTGTTTTAGGGTTTAGGATAGTGCAGTGGTGCTTGTGTAGTGTAGGGGGTCATGTTTTAAGATGCAACGCTCCAATACCTGACCAGTCTGCACTACATAAAACTGCAAAAAAACTAAAAATAAAAAGTGTTTTGCACACTTTTGTCATTGGACTATATGTGGGCTACATCTGGGTAATATTTGTGCTACATTTGGGCTCTTTTTCACTGGTGGCCATCTTGGAAGAGTTCTTTGTTATGAAGTTTCCTAATTTCCTCATTTAGTGCAGTCTCCTGAGTAGGAAATGCTTTCAGTTTTTACTTTGATTCCGTCAAGAAGGCATTCAGATGTGTCTCACATTTGCCATAAATTCAGAATGTTAGCACTCTAGTTGCTCATTAGATCACTGTAGTAAAGCTACTGCTCACCAGGGAGTTAACTGGAAGTCTGCTGCTGGTATTGAAAGTGATTGTTTCAGTCTGCATGTCAGAATTTTCTAATGAAATAGAAGAGGATTTGAGATCTCACTTAAAACATGCCCTAATTTTTCTTTCTGCAGCACTAACCATAATTTCTATTTCAAAAAGAACCCCCTCGTTTTGTTCCTTTTTAAATTAAATGTTTTAAGTGTTACCGGTTTATTCCAATCAAGATGGCTTCAGGTGTGCCATACTTTTGTCATAAGTAAGGCTGTTAGCGCTCTAGTTGTTCTTTAGAACACTCTGGGAAGCTGCAGTAGAACACAAAGGCATCAACTGGCAGGCTGCTCCTGTTGAAATATAACAGGAAGATATTTGAGATCACACTTGAAAAATGTCCTAATTTTTCTTTCTACAGCACTAACCATAATTTCTATGACAGAATGAACCCCATCATTTTGTTCCTTTTTAAATTAAATGTTTTAAGTGTTACCAGTTTATTCCAATCAAGATGGCTTCAGGTGTGCCATACTTTTGTCATAAGTAAGGCTGTTAGCACTCTAGTTGTTCTTTAGAACACTCTGGGAAGCTGCAGTAGAACACAAAGGAATCAACTGACAGTCTCTGCCCTTGTTCGATGTACATGTTTTACTGAGAATGTCAGACTTCATTCTCACATGACTGAGAAAGATAATGTGAATTTACAGAAAATATGCTCTCATTTTAGCTTCTGGAGCACCTTCCAAAACTCTATGGGACAAGCATGTGAAAATAGTTTTCTCTCAAACATGATTCATGATATCCCAGCAGAAGGTTTTTCACAGGGTAAAATCACCTTAGAACACACCACAATTCCTGAAATTAGTATGGTACCATCAACAAATGAATTCTAATGTAACTAAAGTCTGTTATCACCCTTTATAGTTCTCCTTTTGGTAACCCTCAAAATCTTTGATTCACTACAATGCATTTCAATGGGGTACTATCATTTATATTGGTCCCAAGATGGCTGCCAGCAATTCCAGGATGAAGTGCTGACAGCCAATCAGATCTCACGATGACATGTGTGGTTAGGCTCCGCCCAGATATATATGTGATTTTACTTTTGATTTTCTCAGGAACTACTGAACGGATTTACACCATTTAAGCAAAAGGCACGACACTGAACCAAGGGCTACCTCTTTGCCAAATTTGGTGTAATTCCGTTCAGCAGTTCAGGCTGTAGCCGCGATGAACGGTTCCTATGGAAAAATGAATGGGGAAAACGCGTTTTGGGACCCCCCTTTTTTCTCAGCCCCCGCTTGACGTATCACCCCGAGACTTTCAGGATAGGAGCGGACCGGAGCGCCACAACAAGTTGGAAGCTTTCGCGAAGATTCGTCAACCGACGCCAACGTTATTTCAAATAGAATGTTGCGGATTTCCTATGGAAAATAGGTCCTAACTATAACTATCTACTGGCGACCGCCAGTAGATAATATATATATATATATATATATACACATTTGCATATTGATCCGTTTGACACCT
>CAWUFW010030039.1:0-17941 GCA_963921515.1 Calotriton arnoldi
CTCTTGGAAGGTGGGAAGGGGTGGGAGCACACTGCTGACCTCCCAGCACAGTTCGCCCCTTAGCATTATGGTAAATGCAGTTTGTAGTGCATGCTTACTTGGTATTTTGCTGGAGTGTTCCACCAAAGTTGGTGCAGATTAGTGCTGTCATCTCTAGACACGTGTTTCTGGATTTTATCCGTCATCAGTAGAGATCAAAAACGATTTTCTTCTGGGGTTGCTGAGCAGGCTGCCACAATTCTTACAGGTCTCAGTACCTCTCACAGGCGCACAGGTGCATCTCCACTAGCTCGTCAGCTCAATGGCTCAAGGGAGCCTTTTTAAACAGGAAGGGGTGGGAGCACACTGCTGACCTCCCAGCACAGTTCGCCCTTTAGCATTATGGTAAATGCAGTTTGTAGTGCATGCTTACTTGGTATTTTGCTGGAGTGTTCCACCAAAGTTGGTGCAGATTAGTGCTGTCATCTCTAGACACGTGTTTCTGGATTTTATCCGTCATCAGTAGAGATCAAAAAACGATTTTCTTCTGGGGTTGCTGAGCAGGCTGCCACAATTCTTACAGGTCTCAGTACCTCTCACAGGCGCACAGGTGCATCTCCACTAGCTCGTCAGCTCAATGGCTCAAGGGAGCCTTTTTAAACAGGAAGGGGTGGGAGCACACTGCTGACCTCCCAGCATTATGGTAAATGCAGTTTGTAGTGCATGCTTACTTGGTATTTTGCTGGAGTGTTCCACCAAAGTTGGTGCAGATTAGTGCTGTCATCTCTAGACACGTGTTTCTGGATTTTATCCGTCATCAGTAGAGATCAAAAAACGATTTTCTTCTGGGGTTGCTGAGCATGCTGACGGGCTCGTGGAGAGGCACCTGCGCGCCTTGAGAGGTACTGTGACCCGAGAACACTTTGGCAGCCTGCTCAGCAACCCCAAATACTTGAACGCCTAATCTCTACTGACGACGGATAAGAATCCAGAAACACGTGTATAGAGATGGCCAGCACTAATCTGCACCAACCTGGTGAAATACTCGAAAGACTTTTGCAAGTACACACACTTGGCGAACTGCATTCACCATAATGCTTAGGGGTGAACCTGCTGGGGGGTGAAGCAGTGTGATCCCACATTGGTTTCCTGTTTAAAAGGCTCCCTCGAGCCGCTTGAGCTGACGAGCTCGTGGAGAGGCACCTGCGTGCCTTGAGAGGTACTGTGACCCGAGAACACTTTGGCAGCCTGCTCAGCAACCCCAAATACTTGAACGCCTAATCTCTACTGACGACGGATATGAATCCAGAAACACGTGTATAGAGATGGCCAGCACTAATCTGCACCAACCTGGTGAAATACTCGAAAGACTTTTGCAAGTACACACGCTTGGCGAACTGCATTCACCATAATGCTTAGGGGTGAACCTGCTGGGGGGTGAAGCAGTGTGATCCCACATTGGTTTCCTGTTTAAAAGGCTCCCTCGAGCCGCTTGAGCTGACGAGCTCGTGGAGAGGCACCTGTGCACCTTGAGAGGTACTGTGACCCGAGAACACTTTGGCAGCCTGCTCAGCAACCCCAAATACTTGAACGCCTAATCTCTACTGACGACGGATAAGAATCCAGAAACCTGTGTATAGAGATGGCCAGCACTAATCTGCACCAACCTGGTGAAATACTCGAAAGACTTTTGCAAGTACACACGCTTGGCGAACTGCATTCACCATAATGCTTAGGGGTGAACCTGCTGGGGGGTGAAGCAGTGTGATCCCACATTGGTTTCCTGTTTAAAAGGCTCCCTCGAGCCGCTTGAGATGACGAGCTCGTGGAGAGGCACCTGCGTGCCTTGAGAGGTACTGTGACCCGAGAACACTTTGGCAGCCTGCTCAGCAACCCCAAATACTTGAACGCCTAATCTCTACTGACGACGGATAAGAATCCAGAAACACGTGTATAGAGATGGCCAGCACTAATCTGCACCAACCTGGTGAAATACTCGAAAGACTTTTGCAAGTACACACGCTTGGCGAACTGCATTCACCATAATGCTTAGGGGTGAACCTGCTGGGGGTGAAGCAGTGTGATCCCACATTGGTTTCCTGTTTAAAAGGCTCCCTCAAGCCGCTTGAGCTGACGAGCTCGTGGAGAGGCACCTGCGCGCCTTGAGAGGTACTGTGACCCGAGAACACTTTGGCAGCCTGCTCAGCAACCCCAAATACTTGAACGCCTAATCTCTACTGACGACGGATAAGAATCCAGAAACACGTGTATAGAGATGGCCAGCACTAATCTGCACCAACCTGGTGAAATACTCGAAAGACTTTTGCAAGTACACACGCTTGGCGAACTGCATTCACCATAATGCTTAGGGGTGAACCTGCTGGGGGTGAAGCAGTGTGATCCCACATTGGTTTCCTGTTTAAAAGGCTCCCTCGAGCCGCTTGAGCTGACGAGCTCGTGGAGAGGCACCTGCGCGCCTTGAGAGGTACTGTGACCCGAGAACACTTTGGCAGCCTGCTCAGCAACCCCAAATACTTGAACGCCTAATCTCTACTGACGACGGATAAGAATCCAGAAACACGTGTATAGAGATGGCCAGCACTAATCTGCACCAACCTGGTGAAATACTCGAAAGACTTTTGCAAGTACACACGCTTGGCGAACTGCATTCACCATAATGCTTAGGGGTGAACCTGCTGGGGGGTGAAGCAGTGTGATCCCACATTGGTTTCCTGTTTAAAAGGCTCCCTCGAGCCGCTTGAGCTGACGAGCTCGTGGAGAGGCACCTGCGCGCCTTGAGAGGTACTGTGACCCGAGAACACTTTGGCAGCCTGCTCAGCAACCCCAAATACTTGAACGCCTAATCTCTACTGACGACAGATAAGAATCCAGAAACACGTGTATAGAGATGGCCAGCACTAATCTGCACCAACCTGGTGAAATACTCGAAAGACTTTTGCAAGTACACACGCTTGGCGAACTGCATTCACCATAATGCTTAGGGGTGAACCTGCTGGGGGTGAAGCAGTGTGATCCCACATTGGTTTCCTGTTTAAAAGGCTCCCTCGAGCCGCTTGAGCTGACGAGCTCGTGGAGAGGCACCTGCGCGCCTTGAGAGGTACTGTGACCCGAGAACACTTTGGCAGCCTGCTCAGCAACCCCAAATACTTGAACGCCTAATCTTTACTGACGACGGATAAGAATCCAGAAACACGTGTATAGAGATGGCCAGCACTAATCTGCACCAACCTGGTGAAATACTCGAAAGACTTTTGCAAGTACACACGCTTGGCGAACTGCATTCACCATAATGCTTAGGGGTGAACCTGCTGGGGGGTGAAGCAGTGTGATCCCACATTGGTTTCCTCCTCTTGGAAGGTGTGGCGTTTTTCTGGACTTACACTCTGTTGCATTGATAGGGCCTTCGTTTGCAGCGATAGTACTGGCACGTGTACTGCATCTTAGAGCACGGTAGTTGAAATAAACATTTTAAACTATACAGTGTCTCTTATTACGCACGTTGTGGACAGGTATGAGTGAGTTATGAAAGGGTGTTCTTGCTCCTGCGAGTCCTGAGAGAGAGAGATACCGTGTTCTGGGTTGTCTAATCATTAGTAGCATCGCTGCTCATGAGACGCTAAAGCTAGTCGGATTGGGATTGTGGGTACTGAGGTGTATGGTTGGCTCACCACTATACCCCAAGGTCCTATTATCCTGTGCATAGCTCTGTGTATGTGCAGAATCCCTACAACAGGTGGACCCTAGGGACCTCAGGGATTCACCAGCCTCCACCCTGGAACAGGATCAACAGGTTGACCACGCCGACCGAAAAGTACGAGACTTGCCCTCACAGTCAAAAAACAGTTCTCCCCTTCAAACGCAAATTATTCAACTGGATGCCTGGGACACACCTCCAGTATGCCGTACGCTGCTACCTTACGACGACTCCTACTCGACGTATACTGATATGACTTTCCTAGCTACACAGGAATGGGAGGAACTTGTTGCTTCTTACAATTTAAAACCCGTCCCGCACCACTCATCTGAAGAAGCAACCAACATCCCGCGGTTGGAGAAAGGTAACAACACTGGAAGTTTAATCCCGGAATCAATCTGGATAACAATTTTAAGCACCTTGCAAAATTCAGCCGCAGCACTACAATTCCAATCTCATAAAATGGATTTGCAGTTTACGGTTCTCCAAACCATGGCTGATTCCATCTCAGGGATTGACTGGAAACTATCAGGGCTCAACAGCCTTATAAAGAGAGGGCAAGAAGCAGTTCATGTGCTTCAAACGCCGCAACCAGTATGCTCTTGTGCACCAATTGTGGACAAGTTACAAACGCTACCATCTATGATAGGGGACTTAATATTAGATCTAAAAACAACTGTCTTATCGAAGTCCCATCAAAGCAGCGTAGAACTCAGAACAGTAACAACAGCATCGGAGCATCCAAAAGCAGAGTGGACACTGACCAGCAATTACCCCTCAGCTGGCAGTGAAGCAACAGCAATATCAACACAGAGTGCAGTAACCAAAACTAGAAATCAATCCTCAGCAGACAGTGAAGCAACAGTAACAACAATAGAGTGTGCAGTAATCAAAGCCCAGAACCCCGGAAAGTTCGCCGGAAGCAAAAAAGGAAGGGAAGAAACAGGAAGTCAGCAGGTGAAGGATCACGCATTAAGTATCAGCCACATCTAACTCTAACTGCCCCTGGACCAGACCCTGAGATCACCAACCAGGCTTCCATTTCTACCTCGGTCGACAGCCCCGAGTGTTCCCTCGTGGGATCCAATGCCGTTCCGCCATTGGACTCGGGCCTACTTCCAAGAGAATCAATACAGATTGTTCTGACTGGCGACAAAAAGCAGGAGCCAATTCAAGTAAGGAAAGGGCCAACTCCATCAAAATCAGATCTAAGAAAGACTACTAAAGTGGAACAAAATTCAAGCTTAAGGCCCCGCAACGACACTCAGATTAACAACATGGAGTCATCGCAACAGCTAGCAGGAGGGAGCATGAACACAACCCGGGGGTCAGGGAACACAAGGATGCAATGCGACTGACAGCAAACCCCCCCCATAAGTGACAATCTAGGGGTCACCACAAGTCGTTTCATTCAACCTAGGCCCTCTGAAAATGAGGGACCTTTCACAATAGTCCTGTACTGAGTGACTATAAGTATGAGTGACTGTACGGGTGAGTGAGTAGATGTGTGTGTGTAGACCTAAGAATCAGTGAGTGTGTATATAGTAAATGGTGTTGGAGTGTCTATGGTTTTGACAATGGCAGCCTGTAATTTACAGTGGGTGTATCAAAAGTTATATTAGGGTGTGAGAAGATGCATCAAATTATCACATGGATGATGTCATCAGTGATGTCATCAGTGACGTCATTTGAGATGTCATCAGTGATGTCATCAGTGATGTCACTGACCATGTCATGAGTGATGTAATATGTGACGTCATCAGAAGTGCATTGCGGGGCGCGAGTTATAGTTACCTGAACTAACTATAACGGGGGAATTTCACGGGTTTTGTACGAGTGCAATGTCCAACTAACTATAACTGTCCCTAAAACCTATGGTTTTTTCAGTGAATTTGTAAGGTTTTTTAAATGCTAATTTCTAACTATAACGTGCCTGAAACCTATGGTTTTTCAGTGAATTTCAAAGGTTTTTAAATGCTAATTCCTAACTATAACATGTCTGAAACCTATGGTTTTTTTCAGTGAATTTCAAAGGTTTTGTAAATGACAATTTTTAAATGTATTAATTGTTATATTTATTTTTTGATACTGATTTACAACATTTTTTTAAACTATTTAACTTAAACTGAAACTAAACTATTTATTTTTAGATATTTTATTGTTTAAATTACATTGTAATTACATTATACATTACATTACAAAATATACTTTCTCAGAATGAAGTACTTTAGTTTAAATACTTTGCAAATAGGCAATAGACTTTTAAGTACAGTAGTTACAGTTGTTGCAATGGGCAACACAATTTCAAACACAATGCAACATTGAGCTCAATGTGAATTTCAAGTTAAATGCAATTAGTTACTTTATGGATTACTTTTCTAACCACAGGACTGGATCCTAGATTCAGTCCTGGGACATCTCCTGTAAACATTTGAGTAAAAGCGTTTTGGTTACAGTAGTGATTTTTAAGGAATATTATTGTATTTTAAAAGTTGACACTTAGAAACTTTTTCACATAGAATCACCAATGTTATCCTATGGGAGGAAATTCACTTAGCAGGTAAGTAGTGTTATCGTTACTTTTTCTTACTCAGTGGTGGATCCTGGATCCAGCACTGGTGCATCTCCTGTAAACAGTTGAAAGAATGCGTTTAAGTCATACAGGCGATTTTTAAGGAATATTTGTAGTTTGTGAAAATCGACACTTTGAAACTTTTCTGCTGAAAACCAGACAATGGATTCCTGTGGAAGGAAATACAAGTTACTGGTAAATACGGTTAGAATTACTTTTCAGGGTCAGTGCTGGGCTAAAAGATGCAGCACTGGGTTCTCTCCTGATAACAGTGAGTAAATCGGAATTCGTAGTTGGGCTGATTTTAGAGGAATATTATAAAGTTCCAAAACTCCACACTTAGAAGAATTTCCAAGTGAAACCAGTCAATGTTAGCCTATGGAAGGAAATTCAAGTTACTGGTAAGTACGGTTAAAATTACTTTTCAGGATCAGTACTGGGCTCAAAGATACAACACTGGGTTCTCTCCTGATAACAGGTGAATAAATCGGAATTCGTAGTTCGGCTGATTTTAGAGGAATATTATAAAGTTCCAAAACTCCACACTTAGAAGATATTCCAAGTGAAACCAGTCAATGTTAGCCTATGGAAGGAAATTCAAGTTACTGGTAAGTACGGTTAAAATTACTTTTGGGGATCAGTACTGGGCTCAAAGATGCAGCACTGAGGTCTCTCCTGATAACAGGTGAGTAAATCGGAATTCGTATTTCGGCTGATTTTAGAGGAATATTTGCACAATGGTGAAGGAAGGGGGTGGGGCCTGAGGTGACATGTCTGCAAACACGCCCTGTGGCGCGTTTTAAGTTGGAGAATTAATTCCTCCTCAATCCCGAGGGTCCCTAGGGGCCAACTAGCCCACCAGATACCTCCAGTATGCGCCAGAGAGCTGCGTTGCAGAGAGGTGTTCAGAGGCCACGCCCCTTTTACAACACTCTGCAACGCAGCTCCGTGGCGCTACTGGAGGTACCTGGTGGGCTAGTTGGCCCCAGGACCCTCAGGATTGAAGGGATTTAATTCCCTATCTTAAAACGCGCCACGGGCCTGTTTGCACACATGTCACCTCAGGCCCCGCCTCCCTTCACCACTGTGCAAACGCGCCCGTGGCGCGTTTTAAGTCGGGGATTAACTCCCGTTGAATCCTGAGGGTCCCTGGGGTGCAACTAGCCCACCAGCTACCTCCATTAAGCGCCACAGAGCTGCGTTGCAGAGAGGTGTAAAAGGGCGTGGCCTCAGAACACCTCTCTGCAACGCAGCCCCAGCATACTGGAGGTTCCTGGTGGGCTAGTTGATCCCAGGGACCCCAGTATTCAAGGGGAATTCGTTCCCCCTCTGCAAACGCGCCAGGGGGAAATACTGGAAGACTCTTTGTATTCATTTTTGAAGCAGCTTACCTTTGAAAAAGGGCGTTGGCCCGAAACGCGTCAGGATTGGCTGAGGTGGTGGCTCACTACAGGACCTCCCTTGATCCTGATTGGCCCTCTGCAAGTGCGTCCCACCTAGGGGCAACCTTTTCTTTCCATAAAATGCGGCCAGCCCGGTCGCGGGACGACACCGCCGTGTTATCAGCGCGGATCCGCTGCAGCCTATGGAGGCTGCGGGACTCGGAGCAGCAGGAGTTTGTGTGCACTGAGGGAGTTATCTGGTGGTGAGCCTGTCATGTAGTGAATTTGTCTTCGAAATGAACACAGCCCACATGGGCTATAAGTAAGAACTTCCAGTTGCAGGATGCTATGTGAAAAACTCACTTGAGTCTAACTAATGAGTAAAAAGGAAAATACTGGAAGACTCTTTGTATTCATTTTTGAAGCAGCTTACCTTTGAAAAAGGGCGTTGGCACGAAACGCGTCAGGATTGGCTGAGGTGGTGGCTCACTACAGGACCTCCCTTGATCCTAATTGGCCCTCTGCGAGTGCGTCCCACCTAGGGGCAACCTTTTCTTTCCATAAAATGCGGCCAGCCCGGTCGCGGGACGACACCGCCGCGTTATCAGCGTGGATCCGCTGCAGCCTGTGGAGGCTGCGGGACTCGGAGCAGCAGGAGTTTGTGTGCACTGAGGGAGTTATCTGGTGGTGAGCCTGTCATGTAGTGAATTTGTCTTCGAAATGAACACAGCCCACATGGGCTATAAGTAAGAACTTCCAGTTGCAGGATGCTATGTGAAAAACTCACTTGAGTCTAACTAATGAGTAAAAGGAAAATACTGGAAGACTCTTTGTATTCATTTTTGAAGCAGCTTACCTTTGAAAAGGGCGTTGGCCCGAAACGCGTCAGGATTGGCTGAGGTGGTGGCTCACTACAGGACCTCCCTTGATCCTGATTGGCCCTCTGCGAGTGCGTCCCACCTAGGGGCAACCTTTTCTTTCCATAAAATGCGGCCAGCCCGGTTGCGGGGCGACACCGCCGCGTTATCAGCGCGGATCCGCTGCAGCCTGTGGAGGCTGCGGGACTCGGAGCAGCAGGAGTTTGTGTGCACTGAGGGAGTTATCTGGTGGTGAGCCTGTCATGTAGTGAATTCCAGTATTGTATTGTATTCATTTTTGAAGCAGCTTACCTTTGAAAAAGGGCGTTGGCCCGAAACGCGTCAGGATTGGCTGAGGTGGTGGCTCACTACAGGACCTCCCTTGATCCTGATTGGCCCTCTGCGAGTGCGTCCCACCTAGGGGCAACCTTTTCTTTCCATAAAATGCGGCCAGCCCGGTCGCGGGACGACACCGCCGTGTTATCAGCGCGGATCCGCTGCAGCCTGTGGAGGCTGCGGGACTCGGAGCAGCAGGAGTTTGTGTGCACTGAGGGAGTTATCTGGTGGTGAGCCTGTCATGTAGTGAATTTGTCTTCGAAATGAACACAGCCCACATGGGCTATAAGTAAGAACTTCCAGTTGCAGGATGCTATGTGAAAAACTCACTTGAGTCTAACTAATGAGTAAAAAGGAAAATACTGGAAGACTCTTTGTATTCATTTTTGAAGCAGCTTACCTTTGAAAAAGGGCGTTGGCCCGAAACGTGTCAGGATTGGCTGAGGTGGTGGCTCACTACAGGACCTCCCTTGATCCTGATTGGCCCTCTGCAAGTGCGTCCCACCTAGGGGCAACCTTTTCTTTCCATATATATACATATATATATATATATGTTGTAGTTAGGCTGACATTTCACTCATACAAATCTCATTCAGCAGTTATACTTAGCTGAGCTAACTATAACTCATGCCCCTACAATTCACTACTTATGACCTCACATATTACATCTCTCATGACATGGTCAGTGACATCACTGATGACATCTCAAATTACATCACTGATACATCACTGATGATATCATCCAGTAACTGTGAGTGTTTTTAAAATGTGTTAAATATATATACCAAGATGTATTGATGAATCAGTGGGTGTATGAGTCCCTGTATGGATGATTCAGTGGGTGCGTGACTGGCTGTGTAGTGCTGTGATTAGGAGTCTCAGTGAATGTATGGGTGAGTGAAAAGGTTGTGTGAATATCGGCATCAGTCTGTCAGCTGGTGTCTAAGTGGCTCTATGGGTTGGTGAGTGGGTACGTGAATGGCTGTATGGGTGATTGATTGGTTGTCTGAGTACCTGTATGGGTGTATGAATGTCTGTGTGGGTGGGTGAGTAGGTGTGTGACTGCCTGCATGGATGAGCAATTGGGTGAGTCAGATGCTGCATGGGTTTGTGAGTGCATCTGTGAGGGGTTGTATGGGTGACTGAGTATGCGTATGGCTGTGTTGGTGAGTGAATGGATGTGTCAGGGGTATATGGGTGAGTAACTGCATAAGTGGAAGGCAGTATAGGTGAGTGTTGGAGTATATATGACTGTATGTGTGAGTGAGTGATTGTGAGAGTGGCTGTATGGGTGAGTGTATGCTTGTGTCACTGACAGTATAGGTGAGTGAGTGTGTGTTAGTATCTGTATGAATAAGTGAGTGGGTGTGTGTGTATAACTGTATAGGTGAGTAAGTGGCTATGTGATTGAGTCTATGGTTGACTGAGTAGGTGTGTGAGTAGCTCTGTGGGTGACTGACAGTGTGTGAGTAGTTCTATGGGTATATGAGTGGATATATCAGTGGCTATATTAGTGAGTGAGTGTGTTGGTGTATGATTGGCTGTATGGGTGACTGAGTGGATGTGTGTGTAGACCTATGAATCAGTGAGTGGGTGTGTAAGTACTGGTATGGAGGTCAATGGTTTTAGAATGGTAGTGTGGAAGTTAGAGTGGGTGTATGAAAGGTTATATTGGGATGTTATTGGGTGCTTCGGAGATTCTGTGGATGATGTCATCAGTGATGTCATTTGAGATGTCATCAGTGATGTCATAAGTGATGTCACTGACCATGTCATGAGTGATGTAAAATGTGAGGTCATAATCAGTGCATTGCAAGGGCATGAGTTATAGTTAGCTCAGCTAATTATAACTGCTGAATTCCTCTGATTTTGTATGAGTAAAATGTCAGCCTAACTATAACGTCCCTGTAACCTTTGTTTTTTTCAGTGAATTTCTAAGTTTTTTTAATGTTACTTTCTAACTATAATGTCTTTGTAACTTTTTTTCAGTGAATTTCTAACGTTTTCTTTAATCTATTGTATAACTGTAACATCCTTGTATTATTTTTCTATAATTACATTTTGATTTGTAACCGCGACCATCGTGAATGTGTCGTGAAAACGCAAAGCAAAAGCAGGAATTCAATAGCCACCACCACACTCAAAAATTATACAATTCATTCTATCCATCACACTAGAGAAATCACTATCTAAATAACTCTATAAAAACATTTATCAATTTCTTAATATTTCTATAACAGTGTATATTAATGTTTCACTGGGTTATGTGAGTGGATGCAAAAGTCTTCGAGTGGGTCTCTGACTGGATATATAAATCTATGAGTGGGTATATGTCTGTGTGTGGGTATGTCAGTAAATTCATGAGTTTTTTAGTGAGTTTGTGAGTAGGTGAATAAGTGTCTCAGTGAGTCTGTCTATCAGTGGGTGTGTGAGTGGAAGCATAAGTCTTTCAGTGGGTCTGTGAGTTAGTGCATGAGTGGGTCTGTGAGTTGGTGCATGTGTCTGTGTGGGTCTGTGACTGGGTGCATGAGTCTCTGAGTGGGTCTGTGAGTGGGTGCATCAATCTCTCAGCGAGTGTGTCAGTGGAAGCATAGGCCTCACAGTGGGTCTGTGATTGGGTGCGTAAGCATGTGACTGGGTCTGTGAGTTGGTATATGAGTCTCTGAGTGGGTATGTGAATGGGTACATGACTCTGTGACTGAATCTATGCATGGGTGCAAAAGTGTTTGAGTGGGTCTGTCTATCACTGGGTGTTTCAGTGGAAGCAAAAGTCTCTCAGTGGGTCTGTGAGTTGGTGCGTGAGTTGGTGCATGAGTGTCTGAGTGGGTCTGTGACTGGGTGCAAGAGTCTGTGACTGGATCTATGAGTAGGAGCATAAGTGTCTGAGTGGGTCTGTGAGTGGGTGCATCAGTATTTGACTGGGTCTGTACATGGGTGCATGACTCTCTGACTGGGTCTGTGAGTGGGTACATCAATCTCACAGTGAGTGTGTCAGTGGAAGTATAAGTCTCTCAGTGGGTCTGTGAGTGGGTTCGTAAGCATCTGAGCGGGTCTGTGAGTGGGTGTATGAGTCTCTGAGTGGGTCTGTGACTGGGTGCATGAGTCTGTGATTGGATCTATGAGTGGGAGCAAAAGTGTCTGAGTGTGTCTGTAAGTGGGTGCATCAGTCTTTGACTGGGTCTGTACATGGGTACGTGACTCTGAGTGGGTCTGTGAGTGGGTACATCAATCTCTCAGTGAGTGTGTCAGTGGAAGCTTAAGTATCTCAGTGGGTCTGTGAGTGGGTGTGTAAGCATGTGAGTGGGTCTGTGAGTGGGTGTATGAGTCTCTGAGTGGGTATTTGAATAGGTACATGACTGTGACTGGATCTATGCGTTGGTGCATACGTGTCTGAGTGGGTCTGTCTATCACTGGGTGTTTCAGTGGAAGCAAAAGTCTCTCAGTGGGTCTGTGAGTTTCTGAGTGGGTCTGCAACTGGATGCAAGAGTCTGTGAGTGGTTCTGTGAATGGGTGCACCAATCTCTCAGTGGGTGTGTGAGTGGAAGCATAAATCTCTCAGTGGGTCTGGGAGTGGGTATGCCAGTCTCTGAGTGGGTCTGTGAGTGGGTGCATAAGTCTTTGAGTGCATCTTGGAGTGGGTGCATGAGCCTCTGAATGTTTATGTGAGTACACACATGGGTCTCTGAGTGAGTCTGTGAGTGGGTGCATTAGTGTCTGAGTAGGATTGTGAATGGGTGTATAAGTGTCTGAGTGAGCTTGTGAATGCATAAATGAGTCTGTAATTGTGACCGGCGAGTGTGTACAAATATATATATATATTTTGTTTTATATTTCCACCAGTATTCGCAGTGTCGTCGTGATATTTGCGACGCATCCCAGATGGTACACAGGGGGCGCGGTGCCAGTCAGGGCGTCGACACGAATATCTTGCGCGAATAAAAAAATCTATTTCAGACACATAACTTGTGTCACTAACACCACCACTTCTCAAAAATGGGGTGAGTACCTCCACCCTGACCCTTTATGTTAGCTTTCACTGAAATTTTCAGCCTCAGGAACAGTTGCTGATCGATAAAATGGTGGCCGCAACTTTCTTTTCAGGTTGTGTCCAGCCAATCATAGCATTCCCGCTGGTGTGCTTTCACGATTTACCTCTGACACGTCACGATTCAACCGTGATCACCACAAAACCGCTGCAACGTTCTATTCAGGTTGCATCCAGCCAATCAGAGCATTCCCGCTGGTGCGCGCTTTCGTGATTTACCTCAAACTGGTCGCGATTTCACCGTGATCACCGCAAAACTGTTGCGAAATATCCCTAACCAGGGATATCACTATATTGTTTGGATTTAATTTCATAAAAACTACTGAACGGATTTACACCAAATAACCAAAAGGCACTTCCTTGAACCAACATCTACCTCCCTGCCATATTTGGTGTAAATCTGTTCACTGGTTCGGGCTATAGGTATGGCTAAAGGTCCCTATGGGAATTACCATTACAAATGTACACTTATTTCGCACCCCTATTTCTCAGTCCCCACTGCACACATCACCCCCAAACTTTCCATGACACACAGAACCTACTTGACACTTTTTTCGTAAAATTTTATGAAGATTGGTCAAACTACGCCTAAGTTATAAGCAAGTCAAAAAATGATTCTTATATATATATATATATATATATATTCACTGAAAAAACCATAGGTTTTAGGGACAGTTATAGTTAGTTGGACATTGCACTCGTACAAAACCCGTGAAATTCCCCCGTTATAGTTAGTTCAGCTAACTATAACTCGCGCCCCATAATGCACTGCTGATGACGTCACATATTACATCACTCATGACATGGTCAGTGACATCACTGATGACATCTCAAATGACATCACTGATGACATCATCCAGTGACTGTGTGTTTCTGTAAAGTTTAAATATGTTTAATATATATAGGGAAAGGCGTATTGAAGAATGAGTGGGTGTATAAGTGTCTGAATGGATGATTTAGTACGTGCGTGACTGACTCTACAAGTGAGTGATTAAACGTATCTTACTGAATGCATGGGTTAGTGACTAAACTGTGTGAATGTCTGTATCCGTCTGTTGGTGTGTAAGTGGATGCATGGATTTGCGAATAGCTACATGAGTGTCTATATGGGTTATTTATTGGTTCTATGAGTATCTGTATGGGTGCCTGAATGTTTGTGTGGATGGGGTGTGTGCGACTGTGCATAGATGTGTGAGTGGGTGATTCACTGGGTGGATGGTTTCAAGAGTGCATCTGTGATAGACTGTATGGGTGGGTAAGTGTGTGTAAGAGTGTGTTAGTGAGTGAATGTATGTCCCAGTGGTACATGTGTGAGTAACTAAATATGTGAAAGGCAGTATATATGTGTATTGGAGTATATAAATAGCTATAAGCGAGAGTGAGTGATTGTGATAGTGGCTGTATGGATGAGTGTGTGCTTGTATCAGTGATTGTATAAGAGCGTAACAATGTGCTAGTATTTGTATGATTAAGTGAGCTGGTGTGTGTATAACTGTATAGGTGAGTAAATGGCAGTGTGTTTAATTATTTGCATGACTGACTAGGTGTGTGAGTACCTCTATGGATGAGTGGCGGTGTTTGAGTGTCTATATAGGAGTAAGAGTGCATATGATAGTCCTGTACTGAGTGACCATAAGTATGAGTGACTGTACGGGTGAGTGAGTGGATGTGTGTGTGTAGACCTAAGAATCAGTGAGTGGGTATGTAGTTATTGGTGTTGGAGTGTCTATGGTTTTGCGAATGGCACTCTGTAATTTAGATTGGGTGTATCAAAGGTTATATTAGGGTGTGAGGAGCTGCATCAGATTATCACGTGGATGATGTCATCAGTGATGTCATTTGAGATGTCATCAGTGATGTCATCAGTGATGTCACTGACCATGTCATGAGTGATGTAATATGTGACGTCATCAGCAGTGCATTGCGGGGGCGCGAGTTATAGTTAGCTGAACTAACTATAACGGGGGAATTTCACGGGTTTTGTACGAGTGCAATGTCCAACTAACTATAACTGTCCCTAAAACCTATGGTTTTTCAGTGAATTTCAAAGGTTTTTAAATGCTAATTTGTAACTATAACGTGCCTGAAACCTACGGTTTTTTCAGTGAATTTCAAAGGTTTTGTAAATGACAATTTTTAAATGTATTAATTTTTATATTAATTTTTTTCATACTGATTTACTACATTTTTAGAAACATTTTTTTTAACATATTTTATTTGTCAAATTACATTGTAATTACATTATACATTACATTACAAAAAATACTTTCTCAGAATGAATTACTTTAGTTTAAATACTTTGCAGATAGGCAATAGACTTTTAAGTACAGTAGTTACAGTTGTTGCAATGGGCAACATTTTCAAACACAATGCAACATTCAGCTCAATGTGAATTTCTAGTTAAATGCAATTAGTTACTTTATGGATTACTTTTGTAACCACAGGACTGGATCCTAGATTCAGTCCTGGTACATCTCCTGTAAACAGTTGAGTAAAAGCGTTTTGGTTACAGTCGTGATTTTTAAGGAATATTATTGTATTTTAAAAGTTGACACTTTGAAACTTTTTCTCATAGAATCACCAATGTTATCCTATGGAAGGAAATTCACTTAGCAGGTAAAAACTGTTATCGTTACTTTTTCTTACTCAGTGTTGGATCCTGGATCCAGCACTGGTGCATCTCCTGTAAACAGTTGAAAGAATGCGTTTAAGTCATACAGGCGATTTTTAAGGAATATTTGTAGTTTGTGAAAATCAACACTTTGAAACTTTTTGCTGAAAACCAGTCAATGTTAGCCTATGAAGGAAATTCAAGTTACCGGTAAGTACGGTTAAAATTACTTTTGAGGATCAGTACTGGGCTGAAACATGCAGCACTGAGGTCTCTCCTGATAACAGGTGAGTAAATCAGAATTCGTATTTCGGCTGATTTTAGAGGAATATTTTAAAGTTCCAAAACTCCACACTTAGAAGAATTTCCAAGTGAAACCAGTCAATGTTAGCCTATGGAAGGAAATTCAAGTTACTGGTAAGTACGGTTAAAATTACTTTTCAGGACCAGTACTGGGCTGAAAGATGCAGCACTGAGGTCTCTCCTGATAACAGGTGAGTAAATCAGAATTCGGATTTCGGCTGATTTTAGAGGAATATTTGTATGTTTCAAAAATCAACACTTAGAAACTTTTCAGCAAAAGCAGGCAATGATATCCTATGGAAGGAAATTCAAGTTACTGGTAAGTACGGTTAAAATTACTTTTGAGGATCAGTACTGGGCTGAAAGATGCAGCACTGAGGTCTCTCCTGATAACAGGTGAGTAAATCGGAATTCGTATTTCGGCTGATTTTAGAGGAATATTTTAAAGTTCCAAAACTCCACACTTAGAAGAATTTCCAAGTGAAACCAGTCAATGTTAGCCTATGAAGGAAATTCAAGTTACCGGTAAGTACGGTTAAAATTACTTTTGAGGATCAGTACTGGGCTGAAAGATGCAGCACTGAGGTCTCTCCTGATAACAGGTGAGTAAATCGGAATTCGTATTTCGGCTGATTTTAGAGGAATATTTTAAAGTTCCAAAACTCCACACTTAGAAGAATTTCCAAGTGAAACCAGTCAATGTTAGCCTATGTAAGGAAATTCAAGTTACTGGTAAGTACGGTTAAAATTACTTTTCAGGACCAGTACTGGGCTGAAAGATGCAGCACTGAGGTCTCTCCTGATAACAGGTGAGTAAATCTGAATTCGGATTTCGGCTGATTTTAGAGGAATATTTGTATGTTTCAAAAATCAACACTTAGAAACTTTTCAGCAAAAAGCAGGCAATGATATCCTATGGAAGGAAATTCAAGTTACTGGTAAGTACGGTTAAAATTACTTTTGAGGATCAGTACTGGGCTGAAAGATGCAGCACTGAGGTCTCTCCTGATAACAGGTGAGTAAATCGGAATTCGTATTTCGGCTGATTTTAGAGGAATATTTTAAAGTTCCAAAACTCCACACTTAGAAGAATTTCCAAGTGAAACCAGTCAATGTTAGCCTATGAAGGAAATTCAAGTTACCGGTAAGTACGGTTAAAATTACTTTTGAGGATCAGTACTGGGCTGAAAGATGCAGCACTGAGGTCTCTCCTGATAACAGGTGAGTAAATCGGAATTCGTATTTCGGCTGATTTTAGAGGAATATTTTAAAGTTCCAAAACTCCACACTTAGAAGAATTTCCAAGTGAAACCAGTCAATGTTAGCCTATGTAAGGAAATTCAAGTTACTGGTAAGTACGGTTAAAATTACTTTTCAGGACCAGTACTGGGCTGAAAGATGCAGCACTGAGGTCTCTCCTGATAACAGGTGAGTAAATCTGAATTCGGATTTCGGCTGATTTTAGAGGAATATTTGTATGTTTCAAAAATCAACACTTAGAAACTTTTTCAGCAAAAAGCAGGCAATGATATCCTATGGAAGGAAATTCAAGTTACTGGTAAGTACGGTTAAAATTACTTTTGAGGATCAGTACTGGGCTGAAAGATGCAGCACTGAGGTCTCTCCTGATAACAGGTGAGTAAATCGGAATTCGTATTTCGGCTGATTTTAGAGGAATATTTTAAAGTTCCAAAACTCCACACTTAGAAGAATTTCCAAGTGAAACCAGTCAATGTTAGCCTATGAAGGAAATTCAAGTTACCGGTAAGTACGGTTAAAATTACTTTTGAGGATCAGTACTGGGCTGAAAGATGCAGCACTGAGGTCTCTCCTGATAACAGGTGAGTAAATCGGAATTCGTATTTCGGCTGATTTTAGAGGAATATTTTAAAGTTCCAAAACTCCACACTTAGAAGAATTTCCAAGTGAAACCAGTCAATGTTAGCCTATGTAAGGAAATTCAAGTTACTGGTAAGTACGGTTAAAATTACTTTTCAGGACCAGTACTGGGCTGAAAGATGCAGCACTGAGGTCTCTCCTGATAACAGGTGAGTAAATCTGAATTCGGATTTCGGCTGATTTTAGAGGAATATTTGTATGTTTCAAAATCAACACTTAGAAACTTTTTCAGCAAAAAGCAG
>CAWUFW010030040.1:0-17841 GCA_963921515.1 Calotriton arnoldi
TCCTGTCCTGAGTCCTAAGAAAAATGTTAAAAAAGACATAAGGGGGCAGGGTACTGATACCCTGACCCCCCCAGGTCTAGTGGTCAAAATCTGTTTTTTTATTTTTTATTTTGGGGCAAATTCACTTTGAGACAGCATGCAGTTTGAGGATGCAAGAATGTAAAAGAAACAACATTATTTACATGTGAAGATTGTGCTAGATTAGCAATTTTTGATAGGTACTAGAATCAGGCAAGACATCTCTCCGCTGCTAGGCTACTGCTAGATCACCTATCCAGCCAGGTTAGTTGATCAGCTCAAGGGTTGAAAGGGGAAAATAATGGCTTATGTTAAGAAATATCCAGAGCTTTAGGCTACACTCCTATGAAGCAGTAACTTCAAAATCACAGTAGTGTGATAATATACATGGGAAATGATGTACACATTGAAAAGGAGATTCCGTAAAGGTTGGTGCATTTTTGGTTGCCGAGCCGTTTCTCTTGGCATCTGTCTGGCTCACGTTCTCTTTGAAGGCCTATGGACAAGTCTTCAACTAATTGTGCCAGAGGTTGGTTAAGCAGTGTTAATCCATGCACATATTTGGTGCAAGGTTGAGAAGTGTGCAATCGGTTGACAGCGGGTGTCAGTGAGGTTAAGCATCAACTTGACCTAAGTCTTCAAGCTGGGTCTTCCCTTCTATTTAAAGTTTAGGCACCCCTCCTTATAATTCATTGTATTCAATAATCCCCTTTATTCTGTATAATAAGAATTTAACCTGTCCTTGACTGGGACATATAGTGCAACTAAGGTGACTAGGTGCCTAGCCCACTTACCGCTAATCATCAACCATCTACCTCCCTTATCTGACTTTCTCTTCTGTGCTGCACAAACCTATGTCTGGATCTCAGTAAGATGGCCACACCTGCTGTCTAGGAGGGCCACAAGGCACGATTATGGTAGGGAAAGTTACAGGATTGTATACAATATTGCTTTGTCCAGAGAAGGAGATTCTGCAGCAGGAAGCAGATATCTGCTTCAATGTCTTGTAGTTTTCCCAGGAGTTTGGTTGGTTTGTGGAGGCCTCCAATTTTGTGGGTTACTAGTGTCAGCTTAAAGGAATTTTGTGACCTCAAAACGGTGAGTAATTGCTGCATTGTGTAGGGTCATCGCAATGGCATGTAAACCAGGGTGTGTGCTAATCTACTGAAACACTCAGGAACCCCCACACAACACTACCACCACAGAATTGAAACATTCAGAGTCTATAACGAGTTAGGTGAGGTAACTAAACTTAGGCCCAGATTATGATGTCGGGTGGACCTCCTCCGACAGGCCATCGGTGGAGGGTCAGCCCGACATCCAGGCCATCGTCCCGACCGCTGCATTACGATGCAGGCGGTTGGAGCGATAATGTCATGGGAAAAGACCACCACCTCGGACAGGATCAAAGATCCCATCAGGGCGGCAGTCAATTCCTAACCCTACTATGGAGGCGGTGCCTGTGCAGGCAGCGCCATAGGGATTAGGATATCCCTTTCAACTGCCTGTTCATGGCGGGTCCTACCGCCTATGAATAGGCACACGGAAAGGGAATTTGGGGGCCCCAAGCATGGCAATTGTCCCCCGTGGGCCACAGCTTAGTGGCCTGGGGGGCACATGTAGTGCCCCCCACACATCCATGTACAATGTGCCAGGCACCACATGGTGCCTGGCACACTGTGCATGGATGTGCACAAATGCTTTTCTAGTGCGGTTTGTGCTGCAGCCCTTTCCCTTGGCCGCAGCACAAGCCACGCTAGAAAACAACATTTTACCACCACCTGTATGGCGGTCGTATCCTAATAGGGTGGACGGGACAGCTGACTCATTGTCGGATGGTTCATGCCTGCAGCGATGTCGGTCAGGCGGTCGGATGGTAGTCCGACTGCCAGTGGCGGCGGCACAGGTAAGAGCGGTGGGCAGGGGTGGGGTGGGGTGGTAGTCAACAGACGACAAGATAGGTAATAGTAATTTTTAAAAAAACAAAAAACACGTACATTGCGCTCCCTGCATCGCCGATGCGGCGTGCGCCAGGTAAGTGGTTTTATTTATTTTTATTTAATGTTACCTATTCCGTCATCTGTCGAATTCCACCCCCGCCCCGCCCTCACCGCTCTTACCTGTGCCGGCCACCACTACCGACTGCCATCGTAATCAGACCCTTACACCGTAACTTACAAATTTAAATCAATTTTGAATGACTTCACTTTCCCATCTCCTAACTCAATCCCCCCAAGTAGTGCAAGTTATCTACAGTAAGAGAGGGGGTATTGGCTCTGACTGCCAAAATCATTGATATTAAATTCCAACCCATACCCTACAGCCCTACAGGGCCCCGGATCCCAGACACAGTGTCAAGGTAGTCTTCTGCTGAGAGGCTCATAGTATAGATGGGTACTATGCAAGATAGTTTCCCTAGGGACAACTCTACTAGACTTGTTCCCATCCTGTGCATCCCTGGTGAATTTTCACTGATGCTGCAGCATCTTCTATGTCCACCTCAATCTCTTCCATGCCAGAGTGACTTTTTCTTTTTTGTGACAAATGCCCACCCTCCTCCCTTCTGAGAGTTGGCTCGCCTGACCAGTCTCAAGACCCAGATATTTGCAGCATTCTCTGCATGAGGCAAGTGAAAGAAGTTTACCTTCCCACTGGAAAATCACCATGATGATGGTGTGTGATTGGTTTGAATGACCTTTGCTTGGCTAGTGAGAGCAAGGAAAAGTCCTGAAAGAAAAAGTTGCATTTGCTCATCCCTGACGTGCATTAGACATTATTCCTTATTTATCTTCATATAAGTGCACCCTGGTTAGCACATCAGGAATCAGATCTCGCTTTCGAGATGGCAGGCCCATCCTCTGTGTTCTATCCAGTCTTATTTGGTCACTCCCTGCACGCTCCTCGATGAATCGGTTACATATCATCTCAGATCTTTGTGGTACACATCTCAAGGAATGCCCCGGATGTGGATATCGTTCCAGTCTTGAGCAATTCTTCAGGTCTACACATATCCTGTTACTGCTTGAGGTCCAGCATGTGCTCCGAAACTGCTCACAGCAGTCATCATGGCTCGTTCAGTCCCATTCCCAATTTTTTCACCCTGTTTCCTAGCTTGTTAAGTTCTTTCAATTTGTGTTGCAAGCTCAACATAACGGATTGTATTTCATCCTTATCTTCTCGGAATGCCAATAGGAGGAAGTCTTCATTTAGAGTGTGATCTGAGTACTCCTGGGCATCTGCAGGCCTACCAGTGCCAGCCATGTTTGAGTTTATTGTCACTGTTCGTTTTATACACTGCACTTTGATGAAGGAAGGTCCTTGAACTCTTTCATTCCCCTGCCTCCTGTCATTCTATCAGACTTATCTCAGTTGCCCCTGTGTTCAGGGATTTTCTGGGACTTCCCACCGGGTTGCCTCTATTTAGGGGGCTAGGACTTTGGGGCTTCAGCTGTCCAAGGGCTTCTTCAGCTTAGAGTTCCTCCAGGGCCTCCAAGTGATGCACTTATCAGATATTTGCTTCTGTGGGCCAGGGATGCTCATCTTAGGTCACAATCCTCCTGTATCCCCCTAGACAAAGTGGATCTAGTGTGGCATTCACATTGAAGGCACAGGACAATTCTTAGCCTCTATCTTGTAATACAGAAATTCTTACTCCCTAGGACAGAGAGGACAAGCAGCCCCCTACCCCCAAGAGGTGATCAAGCACTAGAACAGCATTTGGCATGGGGGAGGGAGGTACATCGCCAGCTGCCATCCACCCATCAACTTGCTGTTACCATCAGGATATCTCACTGTGTCCTCCACCCCTATTTTGTCTTGTGGGAGATCTCCTGTGCCTCTGGTCAAGGAGCAATGCAGACCACAGTTTCTCCGCTGTGGGTGGAGGTAGGTGGGCTCCCCTCAGACAGGTTACTGCCTCTCCTCTGGGGTCACCTGCTTCAGTGCTTCATAGTTTTTAACCGGAGGCTGGCGATGACACCCTGTGAGCTAGCTGTCTCTGAGCTTGTTTACTCACAGCAGCTGGACCCCTGTGGTCTGTGATGAGGCCACAGTGATCTGAGCTGTCAATTCCATGGTAGCTCTTCACCGTCAACCATGCCCCTATCTCTGCTACTTGCTCTCACTTCTGGTGCTGAGTTGCTTGTTTTTAGGGGAGTTTTTCGGAAGGGGTTAGCTCAGCCTGAACGGTCTGACTGCAGGCCAGGGGTTGCCATCTTAGGCCTCATCTATGAGGCCCGGCGTTCACCTTAGTCATCGGGCTGCAAGACTTGTTTCAGAATCTCTGACTTAACTCACCAACCTCAGAATATTGTCCAATTCGATGCCATGTTCATGTTTTATTGGGCTGTCACTTTAGATCAGCGCAACCTGTACTTTTCCTTTCTTGCGTGACAGGTAATCACACACGTGAATATGTAAAAGACATCAAGACAAATAATTTGAGTAACTTTTTTCTTCTGCAGCCAGTGGTTTAATAGTTTCAAACTACTTAATCTTAAAATGGGCTTTTATACTAAATTATTATCGCCTTGAGGGGTTCCCTGTCTGCTGACCCCGTTTCCCCTACCCTGCTACTTTGCACATTATTGCGGCTTGCACCTGACATAATTACTCATTTTAGAAATCTTTAGAAAACTTTTACTAATTTTTATTTTAAACGAAAACGGAAAAGTTCACTGCACTTTACTTGTTCAATTGTATGTACTGTAAGAACTTGATGCTGCTCGCGTAATTCACTTCCGGATTGCCACGGAGAGTCGCCATCTTTGGCAGTGCGCTCTCTTGTCTTCTGGTGACCGGACCTTATTTAAATGCGCGCTGCACGGATGCAGGCGCCTTGAGGGGTTCCCTGTCTGCTGACCCCGTTTCCCCTACCCTTCTACTTTGCACATCATTGCGGCTTGCACCTGACATAATGACTCATTTTAGAAATCTTTAGAAAACTTTTACTAATTTTATTTTAAACGAAAATGGAAAAGTTCATTACACTTTACTTGTTCAATTGTATGTACTGTATGAATTTGATGCTGTTCGCGTAATTCACTTCCGGATTGCCACGGAGAGTCGCCATCTTTGGCAGTGCGCTCTCTAGTCTTTCTGGCGACCGGACCTTATTTAAATGCGCGCTGCGCAGATGCAGGCGCCTTGAGGGGTTCCCTGTCTGCTGACCCCGTTTCCCCTACCCTTCTACTTTGCACATCATTGCGGCTTGCACCTGACATAATTACCTATTTTAGAAATCTTTAGAAAACTTCTACTAATTTTATTTTAAACGAAAACGGAAAAGGTTATTGCACTTTACTTGTTCAATTGTATGTACTGTATGAATTTGATGCTGCTCGCGTAATTCACTTCCGGATTGCCACGGAGAGTCGCCATCTTTGGCAGTGCCCTCTCTAGTCTTCATGGCGACCGGACCTTATTTAAATGCACGCTGCGTGGACGCGCGTGCAGCGGAGCGCTTGCCGAGGCGCGCCCTAAGGCAAGCCTGTCTGCGCCCGTCAGCGTCCCAGAAGCGGCCAGCGCCAGCCATGCTGCCCGTCGAATGCCAGGATTAGAGGGAAGTTTGTGCTTTACCAGGGATCAGCTGCTGGCTTTCTGTCCTCGGTCCTGCCCCATCAAGGTAACTGGGATGTGGCGGACTGCAGCAACATCATATGCCCGACCTGCGGCTTTAAGCTGGGTATGGGTTCAGCCCAACCCAGCACTTCGTCGTGCGAGTGCCCCACCCATCTCCGCTGCGCTACTAAACGTTCGCTCACTCAGGAAACATCATGTAGATGTCTTTGAGCTCCCTTGTCGACCGTCCTGTAGACCTTCTGTTTATTACGGAGACTTGGCTTGACTCTACATCTGATCCCATTGTCACCCTGGCTATGCCCGAGGGCTATAAGTTCTCTAGAGCCGATCGCCCAAAGGGGGGGGCGGAGTGGCCATCATCTATAAGAATAAGTGGGACCTTCGCAGGGGCAATGTTACCTCCTGGGGCGACTGTGAGGCCCTTGATTTTAGTATTCGCTTCTCAGCTCACTTCACTCTGGGGAGGCTCCCTGATTTACAGGCCCCCTGGTCCGGTGGGCCCCTTTCTGGAAGCGTGGGGTGATGCTGTTATTTCTCGAGCCTTGCAATTCTCCCATTACATGGTGCTGGGAGACCTCAATATTCACTTTGATCAGGCAGATAACAAGGATTTGCTTGACTGTCTGGACACCTTGCACTTGGCTCAACTGTCCCAGTGGGTCAATCTTCCGACCCACCAGGCAGGCCATATACTAGACCCTATTTGCACTAATTTTCCCATTTTGTTGGAGGATCCACGTCCGGTCTCATGGACCGACCACTTTCTAACATATTTCTCTTGGGAAGTTATCAATGGTGAGCCTTCAGCGCGTTCATATGGCAAACCAGCCTTCGGCAAAATTAACCCTCTTGTGCTCAGCCAGGCCTTGGAAGCTTCCAGGCCCACCCTCTCGGGGATCTTGAGGGCCGGCTTGCTGATTTTACTAGCTGGGTCTCCAGTGCAGTGAATTTGCTTGCCTCGCCACCATGTCCAAGGCTGTCTAGGGTTTCCCCATCTAAACCCTGGTTTACTCCCGACCTCAAAGCAATCAAACATGAATGTAAGATCCTCGAGCGTGCTTGGCGTCGCAGTGAATATTGTCCTGCGGCCAAGAAGAAGCTCCGTCTTAAACAAAAGATCTACTATGGGGCGATAACTCAGGCCAAAAGGCAATTCTATGCAACTACGCATTGAATCGGGCAAAAACAACGCCAAATACATTTTTTTCTATTGTACAGAGTTTTACGTCCCTGGCCGCTCTATCCAGGGAGTCTCCATCCACTGACACTTGGTGCGAGAGCCTCTCCAATTTCTTCAGGGATAAAATTCTTTCCATTCAGGGGGCCTTCTCCTCCTGCGACAAGGGCATTGGGGCAGTTGTGTTGTCATCACCTACTGATCCCGATCATTCTCGGCATGCCTTTAAGCCTGTGGACCTCTCTGAGTCCCTTAAAATTCTTACGGGCCTGAAGTCTGGCTCTCCATCGGACCCCTATCCGGCCAGAATGTTGGCAGCAGTTGGTGATACCATTAATAATGAGGTGAATGGTATCATCAATTTGTCTCTTCAGGCTGCCTGCGTCCCCAGAAGCCTGGAAGCAGGCCAAAATGTTGCCTCTCTTAAAAAGCCTTCGCTCAACCCACTTAGCACAGTAAACTATCGCCCCATCTCCCTTCTACCCGGCTTGGCCAAGGTGTGCGAGAAGGTGGTGAACAGACAACTCACTGAGTTTGTTGAGAGAGAGGGCCCTGCTGCACCCAGCCCAGTCAGGGTTCAGAGCCTCCGCAGTACCGAGTCGGCCCTGGTGGAGGTTTCGGAGGCAATTAAGGAGTGTCTGGACGCCGGCGGGGGAAGGCGGCATGTAATTCTGCTTGACCTGTCCGCGGCGTTCGACACTGTCCCCCACTCCCTCCTCCTCTTGCGTCTAACCGAGATCGAGGTGTCGGGTGCTGTTTGGGGCTGGCTCAGATCTTTTTTGGAAGGAGGGGTTCAGCAGATATGGCTTCCACTGTCCTCCTCTTCTTCCCAGGCAGTGACCACAGGAGTCCCACAGGGGTCCTCCCTTAACCCCCTCCTTTTTAACATTTATGTCTCACCTTTGGTGTACCTGGCAGAGGAACTTGGGGCTAAGGTCATGGCCTATGCAGACGACACCTAGCTTCTCTTCACTTGGGATAAGAATGTAGACTCTGTTTCCTCTGTCCTCCATTTTTCACAGGCTAGCTGCCGCACAGACTTAAGTGCAACGAAGATAAATCGGAGATTCTCCTTTATGGAAAGTTTCCCTCCGATTTCAGAGAAACTCTTTGGCCCCCGAGTTCCCTATCCCCACCTCTATAGGGAAGCCCGCTAAGAACCTGGGGGTGTGATTTGAGGGAGAATCTTTCCTTCGCTACACAGATTAAGAAACTTGCCGGGACCTGTTTTGGCCTTTTGAAATCTCTGAGGAAGTTTCTCCCTCTCCTGCCTAGGGTGGCGAAAAGAGACTGTCATCTGTGCCCTTATTCTGTCTCGGCTGGACTACGCCAATGCCCTTTATGTGGGCATCCCGGGCTATCTGTGAAAGAAAGCTCCAGGTGGTCCAAAATGCGGCAGCCAGACTCCTTCTTGAAATCCCCGCTAGGACTAGCATGAGACCCCACCTCGCACTCTCCACTGGCTTCCTGTAGCCGAGCGGGTCAAGTGTAAATCTTTGGCCATTGCCCATCGCGCTCTTCATGGGCGTGGCCCCACCTACCTGCAAAAACGATTCGCTTTCTGCCTCCAGCGCAACCTCTGCGTTCCTTGTCCCAGCGCCTCACCCAGGTCCCCCGCTTTAAATGTCAGAGGCTTGGAGGCAGCTCTTTAGCTCGGAAAGCTGCTGTTGCCTGGAGCGCCCTCCCTTTCGCCCTCCCGGAAGATTCAGGACCCGTTGATCTTCAAGAAGAACCTGAAAAATTTCTCTTTGCATAAATCTCAGATGGTTGCCCCTCTCTGCTCCGTGCCGGGACACTCTCGAGTATCTGTGCGCGCTACAAATTAAATTAACATAACATAACATAAATCACATTTGTTGACTGGTCTAGAAAAGTATCCTTTGCTCTAAAATAATTTTCTTTCCATCTCTGATGACCTAACTAATGGGAGAAATCTCTCTGCAATCTTCAGTCTCTTTTTCTAGTATCCTTTCAACCCGAGGAAAGATGGAAAGGCACAGAAAACAATGCACTTTTGCAGGCATCACAATATGTACACGGCATTAGCAGTCATAGTAGAAAAAATGATATGTACTGTATCGCAGAATGGTATAAGGCACAAGCAGACATGTATGTCTGCATTGCTATTTTATATAGCAAACTGAGGTGCTATAAGTTACATCTTAAGGGGAGGGGGATTGGGAGACGATCTACAAGATTATGTACATCAAGTGGGAATTACACAAACAAATTCCACACAGCAAACTTTACATTCTTTTTAGGCACATTGCGATTAAGTGGTTTACCCAGAATCACACAATGTTAAACTAAGCACCAAGTCCAGGATTTGAACCTGGGTCCCCAGGTTTTAAACTTTGCAGCTCTAGCCACATCGCCGCTCTAAAGCATCAATAAGATTTAAATTATCACAATATTTATATAGCATTAGCTGCCATAGTACACTTTACTAATACGTTAATAATAACGCTACATGATTAAGTGCTGGCTGATGCACCCTACACCATGTTAGAAGATGTTTCTGGATAGGATGAATCTCTGCAGATACTTTCTACACAAGACAAAGGCATCCAACTCCCTTTTATCATACACTCTGAAAAACAGCCAGGGCCCCCATGAAAATCTGAGTGCTTTGCTGCCTTGTAAGGAGTATGAAGCACAATCTATAATGAAAGCTGGTCTCTAGTGTCTCCAAGTAAACTCTCCACGAGGAGAGTCAAAAGGAGACTGCCCTAACTGCAGGATTTTTGTGTGACGTGTGGCAGATTTGGAATATCGATCTCCGAGGCATAACATTAGGATGAACAACATTAAGGGTTGGAAGAGTGTGACTATTTAAAGTTTCCAAACACCTTAGTCTGAGACATTTTGGAAGAGGACTACCTGGGCACTATAATTTTAAGAGCCCCAGAGGAAGTCTGCCAAATGAAAGATGGATGTATGCCCAAGTCAAACTCTTGAGGAAACTCTCATTCCAAGTCAAGAGCAGAAAAATCAGGCTAGAAAGGAAGCAAGAGACTACTTGCTTTCGTGGTAACAAGGTGCAAATTAAGACAGTCTCAAACTACACTCGATAACACTAAGCAGATCATTGGAGATGCACAAAGATACTGAGGATCCACCTCAGCTCAGCATGAACCAAACACTATGTTAAGTACACTTGGCTTTTCTTTTGCAATGCATTTTCAGCTCAGCATGGCCTCAGGCATTATTAGATCCTCAGTGGAATTAAAGTCCTACTATCTCATGCTGACCAGCTAACAGAAGTAAGTTATCCAAAAGCAGAAAGGGTGCATCAAGATATGTGAAAAAGAGCAGTAAACAGACATACTCATGGGTGAAATTCCGTAAAGATGATTACCCATAGATCATAAAAGGTGGAGGGGCAACTAATATCATCTGTCTCACATGGTGAGAGTAGGCATTGTTCATCACAAGGGGTTGATCTACTCTAAAAGGTCCCACACTGAGACAAACACCCAATGTGTGTTGTTAAAGAATATGAGCTCAAACCAGATTAAGTTTTGTTTTAAAAATGGGATTTTAAAAGCTTCAACTCCTCTATTAAAAGACACAATATTTGGAGAAGCAACAGAGATAGACAGAATTGTGTATGTCTCCAAGAGACCCACTCATTGCAAAAGATATGCACACCTGTTCTCTCAAATTTTTCCCATTGGAATATTTCTCACTGAATAAATGTGGTTTGTTTGTGGCAATCCACAAGGACATACACTTACAAATGACTGAGGCAGAAGACTAGAAGGGATATTTTATCCTACTTAAGAGCCTGCTGGACAACAAAGGATCCTTCTTTACACAAGATCATAGGGCGAGGAGACTTCAACATAATCACAGAGACAGACACCACATTCCCTGGACTGTGGCTAAAGGGCCATACTGCTGCTTCTGACCGTTCATCAGTCACTTGGGAGCTGATTACGGTATGTGCCCTTGAAGGAACGATAAGAACCATCAAGGATAATGTTTGAAAGCTTAAGTTGCAGATCAAGGAGTTTTTGATGACCAATGGGAAGAGAATAATCCTCCAGTTGAGTTGTAGATGCCTTCAAAGCAGTTATGAGGCAAAACGCTTGTGAAACATTGAACTCTCCATCTTTGCCCTAATGCAGTTTGAAGGGAATCCACAAGGTTATTTGTCATCACAAGGAAACAGGATCACAACGTCTCTAAGAAAGGCTACAAAACGTGTATAGTCATAGAAACACAGCGTCCTGGCCAAATTCAACAAAAGAATGATACTGAATTTAATAAAATGATTTAATGAAAAGGGACAGACAAAATCTTTGTGCGTACAGACTGAGAAGAGCAAAACATGCCTAATGGTCACCATCTATTTTTTTTGGTCGGGCGAAGCTTTTCTCAGACAATATGGAATTGCAGTCTGTTAAATTATAATTAGGGCTCCCGGTTTTATGGTATTTATTTTTTTGCCATTTCCGTCTGTATTTATCCATGTTTATTTGCTGGGCATTTTTTCTGTATTTATCCACATTTGTTTTTGCCACAAGCAAAAAGACAAAGCTACAGCTAGTATTTTTCCACATTTATTTAATTTGACAATGCACACATGCGCTCACTTAAACTAGCGATTTGTTGTGGCTTCAGGCAGTGCTTTGAATGGTCCGGTACTGAGTAATTTGAAAAGGAGAGTACCTTGTACTTCTCAGTTCTGCTATAAAAACACTTTAGGATAGAGTACGCGCGCACTTGTCAGGAGCAAACATGTGCCCAGCGCTTACCGTGCTTCCCATCTAAAGCCAGCTAGAAATCTGCCTCCTGTATGATTGAGTGACTGTCAGCCACATTTCCCGTAGAATCCTCTGCGTATCTCATGAGTCGCCTACAGAGATTCTTGCTTACTCCTCGGTCTGCAGAGGCTTCTTCAGAACCATAGAAAAATATGGAACTTGTCATGGGAGCCATTTGGCATTTTTCAATTATTTCACCCATGATTTTTGCATTTTTCTCTGAGGCTCTTGTAGCAGGTATGATGTGGGTGGATATAGCCCACTATGGTGACAGATTGCTATTGGCGTCTGACACCTTTGCATTGACGTTTACACCAAAAAATGACCAGTGCACAAGCATTAATTGTTCCTTCAGTTGTTGTACCTTTGTCGGTTTTTGCAGCGGTCATTTAGTTGCAAATTTCTCTGCAAAAGTAGTCTCATACTATTTTTTTATTTTATTTTTGCAGTCAGACTCAGTTTGGCACTGCATATTGTTTATAGTTTCAGATTTCTGTTTTAGCAGATTCTTATCAAAAGGCGGTAAACAGGCTAGACATTCTACACAAGACTGGTATATTTTGGTCCCAGGAATTTGCTACTCACCCCAGAGCACAGTATCGGGTTTTATTTCTGAGAATCATCTCACAAGCGCATGAAACATTGTTGTCTTTTTTCTCACGCACATAGCTTAAAATATTGTTCGCAGGGATTAAATGAGACGTTTCCAATTGTGGAGCTCAAAGCGTGTGTTCCTGAACAGATGACAGGAAAATCAATGCAAATGCAAGCATCTTCTGCATCGGAGCATGCGAGAGCTGGCGCGGGGCGAGAGCTTGTGTAAATGCCCGACTACCTTCTTTGATGAGTCAAGGGAGGATATCGCCGGTGAGGGCAGCAGACTAGAGCCGGAGACCTTAATACCCCTTTAAGTAGCCGAAGCAACCCCGAAGTGGCAGTGTCATATTAGAACACTGGAGTGGCTGCTGGTAGGACGGCAAAAATGAGCTAAGTGGGGACTGACGTGTTGAGATATCCGTCCTGAAGTGTTATGCTTCTAAAGCGCTGTGCAGTTTGACAGGTGTACCTAAGCGCACTGTTTGTTCCTAATTTCCTGTTTTACTTTGCTCCTGCACCCCTTCCCGCAATGCCAATGCTTGTTTTTCTCCTGCTGCAGCACTGTGAATTGAAGTGCTTAAAACGTGCACTGTATGGGGCCTGGGACAAGAGGAGTCAGGGGCATTGGGGAGGCTACGGCATGGGGTGAAAGAACAATAAAGCCTCGCTAACAAGTAAATGGTCTTCAAAAGACCTGTGAAGTACTCGGGTGCGGCTGTGTGTGTGCCCGGGAAGGAATTTCCAGCAGCAGGAAGGGGCGTGGCGAGATAACTCTGGATTCGAGCATGGCAGTATTTTGCCGTTTTTACATATAAATACAGACAAAGGAAAAAATTGTTTTCCGTCTGTATTTATATGTAAAAATCCGTTTAAACGGAAAACCGGGAGCCCCAGTATAATCCAGGGTTCCCAATCAAGGGATGGTGCTGGGTTTACCCAAATTGGCTCACTACCTATACTCCCAGTAATACATAGACAGAAGATGTAGGACTTTGAGTGGATAGGGGCCTATATGTAGTCTGAAAATGAATAAAGCAACAGCAGCAAACTGCGTCACGGGGCTTTTTTTTATAGGGTCGTTGGAGGGCAGTGCCGGAGCCTCAATACACAGCCACTGCCTACAAAATGATTTCAAACAATCAGGCATGATCACACACTTGATAGATTTAGAAGATGTTATCGTCTTATCCAAGGAGAGCAAGAAACTGACAGAATTATACTACTTCAAATTGATTGCCCACAGTACTCCCAGATTCTGGCACTCTAGGCAGGAAATGCAGAGGCAGTTTACTTGATTCATATGGGCCATTGTAGTTTACCTAGACAGAATTGACATTGTTAATAAAACTTTTACATCATAGGTCAGTCAGAAGAATCCAGCACTGCTAAATGCACTCTATGCCAGGCCGGAGAGTTTGGACTTTGGACCGCTCATGTGACCGGGTTGCACAACACCCCCTCATCCCAACCATATTTGTTTTGTCAGTAGAACCATTGGCTACTGAGAAGATAGAGTGATAGTGCAATCTGAGAAATCACATCTGGAACATGCACACAGCAGGTTGGCAGACATCATGATGGTGTCATTGATGCCTAAGGAGTCAAAGCTGGAAGATAAGGGAACTAAATTAGTGTGTTGCAGTGTCAGGTTTCAAGATCAACTTCAAAAAGTTCAATATGTGGAATAGCAAAGGTCTCACTCTGGGTGAGTTCATATTGGTATGTCCCTCCACAGACCCTCTCTTACATGCCTGTTAACCCCTCCTTACATTTTTCTTAAACCCTTCCCCTTTTAGTAGTAGAAGTATTCCCCCTTGGTCCCTTCCATATATTTTCTACAAAAACGTATACACACAGGTGGTGGAGACTGCTGCCCAGAAAAGATAGGCAGAGGAGGAGTCTCTAGTCTTAGATTTGTGAATGGTGTTTTGTAGTATGTAAGTAGTACCCACTGTAATACTACTTTATGTGTCACAAAATGCAGTTTGTGAATAGGCCCCGGTGTTTTTAACAAATTAAAGTACTTGCTGGCAAAATGCCTTTTTTGGAGAGAAAGAGTAGTATGGCGCGTTTCTGCGGTAGCATTGATGACAGCTGAGACAAACAAATTACACCTTGAAAGCTAAGGGAAGAGATATAAATGGTTACATAATGCAAGACAAATTACATACTTTCCGCCAGATGTATATTGAGGTGTTTAGGTACAGGCTAAGCAGTGTGAAAAGGTATTAGGCTTCAAAAATAGTCTCCGGAATGTTCCCTTGGGTGTCTGCGAAGAAGTGGCAGAACTTTTTATTAGCAATGATGGTCTTACAGTACAAGTGTATTCCTCAATGTTTTTTTTCTCTAATAGGCCTCACCAAAAACAGCATTTTGAGAGTATATTTTTTTTTTGACCGTCTCCCCCTGCCAAAATATATGGAGTGCGAATGCCGCCAAAGAAAGTAGTGATGGTACAACACCTGTCTGGCCAAACTTTTGGTTATTTCCGCACTCGGAGGGGTGTTTGCATGGTGGTTATTAGACCATAGACATTACTATGTGTCCCACCTTCCGCTGATGCCAGGCGGGTGTTGTACCATCACCACTGGCCCGGCGGCATTCACATTCCATATGGTCTCAGGATACGTATTCGAAACCTTGGACGTCTTAAATATACCGAGCTACTGGACATTTCCAGAACATTTGCCCTAGAAGAAGTTCAATCAACTGATGAATGAAACACGTTGGCTGGATGATGCTCTGTTTGCATTATTCAAATAAAGCTTGATGAACTCAATGGATCTTTGACTGGACTTGCTGTTTGGATACTAACGATTTGTATATTGTCTATAGTGCACCACTCCATTGATTCTAGCCTTGTGGTTATGCATTTGCAGTTGCACCCAACCCCGGCAGGTGCCAGGAGTGGTGTGTGCACTGTACTATGCAAACAACAATAAGGAAACGGAAGAGTGAGGTAAGCGGCATCTACGAGTCCGATGTTGTTAGCTTGTTTTGGTTCTTAAATATATGGGAGGATTATGCTGGGCTTGGGAGTGTAAAAAAAATTTCTGTACACAGGGATTCGCACACTTTAATTCACTAGTGGTGAGTCACCAGTAAGTGTAGGGTATCGCAACCTTTCTTCGGGACCCCAGAGGGAGCACTTTGAGTACCTTTCAGTTGACGGTTAAGCTAATATCAGTGATTGCCTAATCTTTCCAAATCTAAAATTCAAGCTTTGTTCCATAAAAGCTAAGGGGTTGTTGCATTCCCCAATATGGCATTTTGGTCTTTGCAAAGTTGATTGTTAAGTGTAATGTTATTTTGAAAGTTCTTGCGGAGCATGTTCGTAATGTACAATTATATTATGGAGAAGTCTTCTATAATTTGCTTGCCATTTGAAAGAACCGAATTCTACGAGCTCCATGGATGTTTAGTATTCTGGCTTCATTTACTTACCCATTAGAATTAATTCTACACAGCTAATTGATAATGTAGTCTTCTGTAATTTACTTGCCATTAAAGCGAATTCAACAGCTCATGGATATGCGGTCTTCTGTAATTTACTTGCCATTAGAACAAGTTTTATAGCTCATTAATGTGTAGTCTTCTGTAATTTGCTTACCATTAGAACCAATCTACAGCATCTTGGATATGTAGTCTTCTGTAATTTAACTTACCATTAGAGCGAATTTTACAGCTAATGGATATGTGGTTTTCTTTTTAATTTTCTTTACCACTTCAAGAACTGAATTCTTCTGACTCATGGAGATGTTCTTCTAGTTGTTTTTGAGAGTGGAGTTGGCACTTGCAATTTTCTCACATATGATTAATGTAACAACATGGACAAACTGCACACTGGACATATGTGTATCTGGTTTAGTTTTTCTCAGGTACCCTGCCAAATGTGTTTTATTTTTGTAATATACATAAAGTGAATGCCGTAGCTTTATGTTTGTGTGCCTGTTTTTCATTAATTTTTCATTAATTTTGTTGTCCATGATTGATTTTGTTTCTCCAATTCAAATGATTTGTGTAGTTGCTTTAATACAGGTTTAAACACTTGCTTGCATTTAATTTTCATGATTCGATTCAGTGTGTCATATATCATGCACACCAAAAGATCTGAGACCAAAGTATACTCTGTTTTCTGAATGACTCCTTTATGGGGCCCATGGATTTCAGTTGAATCTGTTACCCGGGCTCGTCTAGGTGTTATTGGGTTGCTCTCTCGGTGCAACAGCAGCTCATAGTAGGTGGGCAGCTCGGTGTGAAAAATATAGTGGTCAGAATAGAATGGACATGGGAAAATAATGTTTTTGCATTTATTCGCAGTGTGACTTCTACAGAACAGTTTCAGAATGGGCTAGATAGGTTTGTAGGGAACCCAGAAAAGGGAAGGGACAGACATACACACATACACATACACGTATGTCAGCAAACCAGAATATGACGTGGGCATCAGAAAAAGTGCTTAGCAGAAACTATATTCATAAGACAGCATTCAAAAAAACTTTAGGAAAGGACAGATACATGTATTCAGGGCTCAGGATAAGGAGGAAACACAGGAACTGGAAAAAAAAAACAGTGGCAGAGATGTGACTAAATCAATGTCAGGGGAGACATTACGAAGGTTTTTTATGGCTAAAACTGCAGACACAAATATGGGGGACTTCGCATCCACCATTGTGTTTTTGAAGAAATCCTTTGACGAAGTAATTTCCATCACTGCCAGCAAGCCTTCCATCATTTATCAGAGATACATCACTTGCCTTAGGTTACTACTGGGTTATACAAGGGGGAGAAAATCATATCATGCTGCATCCCCCAGAGACCATGCTCCCGGAAGTAGGCATATTGTACTCTCATAACATGTTTATTTGTGTAAAGTCACGCTCAATCACTTATCATGTCACACTGAATAACAGATATTTATTGCTACTCAAATCAATAGTACTAATGGTATCAATCCCTGGAAGGATGAAAGGTTGAGGGGACCCTCCAGAGCTTAGAACCTGTGGCTGGCCGGTCAAAAACAGAGCCCTGGAGTTGAGGCTTCTGGGTTGGGGATCCTCACAGTGTTGCCTTGCCTCATCAGAGCTGCCTACACAGATATCTGACAAGGCTCTCTCCATTGTGGGAAAGGAGACATGCCTGGCAGGTCTTGCACTCCATGTATGATGCTCTGTGGTTCAGAGTTCTCTGTGACTTCCATCCCATTCTGCTGAGTCTCAGGCACCCACAACCCCTGATAGCAATGTGCTGCAACTATGGGTGGACAAATGCCCTCTTTAAACGCATGGTAAGCAGATGCCAAGAATTTACTGACAATGTTCCTGATTTTGCCTCGCCCCTGCCTCCAATTTGAAATAAAAAGAACAAGAAATGCAAGACAGAGGAGCAGTTCAGCATAGGAAAGCTTGGAATGAGAAATGTGTGTGCCGTCCGGCAACTGCCAAGTCAAACACTGTAATTAATTGTCTCATTACATCTGGGAGAGCTTAGAAAAGCCCCTCTGTTGGATAAACCAAAGCACACCAGAGCTTCTCTAATGTCTGCTCTCAATCCTCACCGCTGACCCAATGATACTCCTGAGACTCTTACGTTCGAACTCCAGCAACAACCCGAGCCTAGCAACCCTCTGCAGCAGTATGTAATGCTTAAAATGAGAGCTGATACCACAAGTTACATTTTAAAACGTGGTCATTACCAAGT